>JAJJMC010014297.1:73410-136377 GCA_023531435.1 Papaver californicum | reverse complement strand
GTTGGATGAGGATCAAGAGGAGGTTACCAAAGCCTATATAAAGGGAAGCCTAGATACAATTTTAAAGGAACAACTTTCCACAGAGAAGAGAATACCTCCGGATACAGAAGCTTTACGGGCAGAAAATTAGAGAAGCTGGAACAAGGGTTAGTTTGTATTTATTTTATATTAATTTGTATGGCTTTTGAGAAAGCCATGTTGGGCTAATTCCCTTGTTAGGGCGAAAGGATGAACTTGTAGAGATGATTTTTATTTGTGTTTCGAAACTAGGGTTTTTAACTGTATGAACTAAATACTATTAATTTGTCTCTCTCTCAACGTTTTACCCTCTCGATGATTTTTCATGTTCTATGCCACGTATAGTTCATTGTTTGATTAGTAGAAGGACTCGTTGAAACCTCGTATTAAATCGTTTTATGAATATTCTTTGACTCTTTATGCCCCGTATATTTAGTACTTCGAAATTCTACTTGAGGTTGAGAACAAACAATTCTTTTCGAAAATTCTTTCTTTAGTGCTTAATTAAAAATCTTCCGTGGATTAGTAGCTAAATTTGATATTGTACATGAGTAAAATTGAGACCCTATATGACGAACACAATTAAACCCTGACCTACAACGAATTCCCGGAACCTTAACATTTTCCTCATACTGTTTTTAAAACTCTATTAAATAATTTTAATTCAGTAGTTAATTTAATTCTTTATAAATAAAACCTAAAAAAAATATTTTAATCCAAAATCCTCGTGGGAACGAACCGTATTTGTTATTGTCTACATCTTTCGACACTGTGCGCTTGCGGTAAAACAAAGTCGGTTTTCCGACGCATCAATCACCCACTAAAAAAAACAAATCAATTATAAGTTTGTTGTTTGAAATCACTTTTTGATGAACGACTTATTAACTGACATACTTACTCTTGTCGCACTAGATTCGGTGGGATGAGCTTCTTTTACAGCTTTTATTTCCTGTTTCAAAGCTTCCAATCGTTAAAACAACTTCTCAAACTTTATCTTAATGACTTTGAACGTCCTACAATTATGATTTCCGTCTAATCCCACAAAAATCTTAAACATACGCTTCCACCAAGAATCAAAGTTCTGATCCATGTTAATATCTTGATTAACGTCTTGGTTACTTTGGGTAATGTACGCTCTATCGTAGTCGTGTTTTCTGATCGTTACCCACGCTCTAACAATGGCAACATCTTCATCATTAGTGCATGGAGTTACCATATTTAGTGCTTGAAAGGGACGGGTGAGAATGAGTTGGAAAATGAGAATGAGAATTAGAATAAAAGGGATAGGTGAGATTGGGAATAAAATGGATAGGTGAGAATGAGAATAGCCTTGAAAGGGATAGTTTTCTTTTATAGTGTTTAATTACCAACGACTAGTTTTTCAACAAAAAAAAACATTGGGTCAGTCAACCATGTTTTACAAATTCAAAATTTGCAATAACTGTTTCTAGGGTTGGCATGATCATATTGTAAAACCATAACGACCCTGATAACTTTTTGACAATCGTCATTTATGATTTTCGAAAACCATGACGACATCTAAGTAAAGTTGGACAAAAGAGTGGGTATTTTTTGGTAAAGATTCATCATTATAAATTTAGTGTCGTCATAGCCTCTAGAAAGCATCGTCAACCTGCTAAAAAAAACAATGACGACGCCAAGATATCTCATTTTCGTAGGATCCGTGGTTGCACTTAGCACGTGCAACAAGCCTTTAAACCATTAGGTGGCCCCAACGGACGAGTTATGTCTCGTGAGGGTTTACAAAGAGATATACCCACAAAACCTATAATCAAACCTTCAACGAGTGGTATGACGCCCCTGGATGGCGATCTAAACATCTTCGAAGAACAATCAACACAAAAGGGTTGTATTTTTCCATCATCCTTAGGATCCCAAAATGAGGTTGGTACCTGAAATCTGAACCTTTCCATCTTCTCCATTCCTCCAGAGATCTGGCAACAACTTCGTCATCAGTTTTATTCCTAATTCTTCTTTCATTCACCTTAGCGGTTAAAGTTGAAAATTGTAGTACTGCCCTACCTATTTCCTGAAATCGAAAAAAAAGACCTTCTATGTTCCGGTTATTGGGGTTACCGGTTTCATTACAGAAGTTAGCATGGATATGTTCTAACCATTCCATGCTCATTGAACCATTCATCCGACGTTCATGACCCATTGCTGGATAATATAATACTATGTTTCGACAAATGGATAAATCTTCCTCTATGGTAAAATTCTCTGCATTAATACTAAAATTTTCGTAAGCCATAATTATGAAAAGGAGACATAAAAATAATCTTTGTATTAGGATATTTGAAATGTGAAAGGTGTGGTTTCGAAATGGGAACGAAAGGGTATAAATTCATGTATAAGAATATCAAAATAAAAACCAAAATATAGCCGTTGATCAACGGTAACAAATCTCAACGGCTTTTTGAGTAGGCGCTCGCTTATAATAACGCCCCACAAACAGGCGTTGTCTTACACGCGCGCCCACTACAGGCGTTAATCCAGACGAACGCCCAAGACATGTGTTATTCTAGCTGAACGCTTGATTTCAGGCGTTCTTCTAGCGTTACGCCTGATGGGTGTCTTCTTGGATGAATGCCTGATGCGGCGGACTTCTGGTTCACTCCTGTCTGATGAAACGCACGTCTAGATAAACGCCTGTCATCAGACGGAGAGCCAGCGTAACGCCTCGCAAGGGACGTAGGTCTAGGTTAACGCGCCATTATATTTAGGTTTGGTCCAGTGGTTGGATCATTTTTATCCCGAACAGTAAAAATTCCGGACCATTGATCATTTTTGCTTGCCCCAGTACGTTTGGGTTTGGACGGACCAAAGACCAAATTTAGATTTGATCTGTCTTTTAATTCAATGACTGTGGATGCTCTAATCTCTCACTGCAGAGGACACCCATCGACCAAAAATCGACGTGGTGTAGAACCTATGTCTACCCCCACTAATGATTTTTACCGTCGTAGACCGGAAATATTTCAGAAGAAAAACAAATCCATGTGTGATGCAGACCATTGAATAAGATGGTTCTTACTTTGTTCAAGTATAAGAAATCATTCTTATTAGTATCTACGCATTGATCATAGAGTGATCACAAAATGATCTAGTTGACTGATAGTGAATAACATACATGCACTAGTTAAGTCCAAAACGGATTTATAACATAAATCCGTAACCAATGTTAATCAGTTGTTGATCATTAGACAAACGCGCTGTCAGGTGAATGACTCTTGATAGCGGAAATATTATATTTTCCCAGAAAAATGTCATTTCCCAATATAACCAAATCAGTAACGATGATATTTAAATGTTTTAAAATTGTTGGATAAAGTTGTCTTCGTTACCTATTCTTTCGTAACATATTTCGTGTATTATATCTATCGACTCGTTAGTAGTTTTTATAACAACGATCTAGTCTATGTATTATATTCTGTAATACCAACTCCAAAATAAGAAAAGAAGAATTGAAAAAGAGAATCAAATTAAACAGATTAAGCAACCTTATTTGGATGTATTGAGGCGAGTAATTTTTTTACTTAAAACATTTAATATCCTGTATTTACTGTTGTTACAGTGTATGACATATATCTCCACCATTCAACAATACATTTGTTTTTCTTGGCAGCACTTCGAGGATCACCAAACATCAAACGCAATATAACCAAAACTCTTCTTCAACTCTTAAAGACAATACATAAACTATAAAAAAATTATTACTAATTTATGGCTCTAAAAACACATTTATACAATAAAGAGTGAGTGAGATTTATACAGATGTAAGGAGATTCTTGGAAGAAAAAAATCGTGAAGAATCATATCCTTTCATAAAGAGTCACATCCCTTTTTCTAAAAAAAATAAATTTTAATTGAAAGTGTTTATATAAACAGACACCCTTCACAATTTAGTTATAACTGATTTAATTTCTATTTAAATTTTCAACAATTTTAAATTATAGGTAAATATCCGTTTTAAAAAGACTCACTTACAAAAACCTATTTAAAATATTTACTTGGGAAAATACTTGGCATTAGGGTTATAGTTTTGATATCGATTTACGCACATAAAATTCCTTGGTCACTCTATGATTGAGTCAACTGACCCTTGATTAGTTGATGTATGCATATAGTTTTATCATCTGTGGTTCATATGGGTTCCAAGCAGATCCTAAAATTAAGATTTCGGAGTACCATCATATGCATGTGTAAGCTGGTCCAAGACCAATGTCCACCCAGTAAGAGATTGATTCTTCACATTACGAGTCCAAAGTAATCTAAGTTCTGCTCTATTAACATCCAACGATTTTACAATAAATAAATAAAACTAATGTTTTCTAATATAAGTCTTTCAAGTCTTATATTATTCATACAACAAATATTCTACCAATTCAATCTAGGGTTTATAGTAAAATTAAAATTTGCACAAGTAGTTTCCCTAGTGAATAGCGAAGAACTAAATCCAAACCTTCTCAGCCGTAGATCAAACTGAATAAGATTATTTTCAAGTTGATGTCCACCAATCACAATTGAGGTTGTTGTATTAGTCCCACCATCTACAAACCCTAAACACCATTTACCATCATCACCATCATCATTAGTATCATCACTTGGAATCCTAACCATCAAATTCTCACCAAAAAACCTCCAATAAACTTTATCCTGATGCATCACAAAATCAACGGTAGGGATAGCAGGTCCCATTCTTGTACGTCCTAATACATCTGATTTGAAACAAACACCATAAGGCTTCACTGGTTTTGTTATGGTAAGGTTCATCAAAGCAGCTTCTTGTATAAACCTCTCAGTAAATGCTCTGTAAATTGAACTTTCCATTGTGGTTTACGGTACAAAACTATTTATCTTGGTCCCACCATATCCGTTCTCATCAATGGCCAGTAATTTCTCATTAATCTTCACAGGTTTTCAGTTAACCCTAACGGAGCGTACACCAATGAAATACTCAAGTGATGGTATTTTATGATAAGTCATAACTTTATGACTGACGGGGTTAGTATTAGTGGAGTGTAAACAAGTGAATTCGAAAGGTCAATTTCCGGATGAAATATAAAAGGTCCACGAGTACCAAAAAAACCAACACCCGGAGCAGAAGGTGAGCTTGATAAACACAACGTAAATATATAAGGCAAAGAGAAAGCCCTGCTGACCTGAGCCGGGAACGATAATCCGACCGACCTAGTGCGAAAACACCATTAACATCCGCTGGTAATCCGTGGAGTAGTTGAGGTTGAGAAGAGGAGGCGAAAATGAAATCGGATACGGAGGTGTGCGGCCCCGGGTTACGACCGTCAGTACTGGGTAAAGCAACCAAGTCACGAACCGAGGCAGCTATAGTAACTCTCCGAGTTAATGGGTTTTCGGGGAAGAGTGAACAGGTTTGGTTAGAACAGGCAAAGGAACCGAGAGACTTGCAAAGTGGAGAATTGCAAGGAATTGGGTTGTGGGAATTGGAGGTGAAATTTGTAGTATTATAGTGAATCCAACTAAAGGAAGAACTCAAGTCAATGAGTAACTTAGTTGGTGTAAATGGCGTACCATGGTGAAATGTGGTCGTGTGCTGAAGACTAGGATGGTCTTTTTCTATCGGAGTAAGAAGTGGTACCGGAAGTGAGAAAATAGTGCTAATACACAAGAAGTAGAAAAAGAAGAAGAAGAAGAAGAAGAAGAAGAAGCGAATTGAAAAAGAAGATGAAGACATGGTTTTTGAGTTTGGCTGTGAACTGTTTTGTGATAGCTAGCCAGGGTTTTAGTTTATATATGGGGTTTGGCAGAGATAAAGCTTATAAAGTGCATGCATCAGTTAGAGTAAGTGACAAGAACATTTGGAAATTA
This sequence comes from Papaver californicum, assembly GCA_023531435.1. Taxonomy (NCBI): domain Eukaryota; kingdom Viridiplantae; phylum Streptophyta; class Magnoliopsida; order Ranunculales; family Papaveraceae; genus Papaver; species Papaver californicum. The sequence continues at coordinate 130,491 of JAJJMC010014297.1, read as the reverse complement.
GTGTTACAAGGTGTCGGAAGAGTAGGATTTTAGGACAAGAGTTTTGGATTTTATGTTGTGTGTAGCTTTCTGGAGTCATTTGATAATGATTCTGGAAACTGTTTTTCATGCAAAAATATAAGACCGTGACGTATATTGGCCGGATTGAGACAAATGCTATTCAGAATGTCAGGAAACGGTGTTTCATTTGTGTCTCTTTATATCTCAGAAATCTATGATATTGTTCTTCTCTTATATCCTGTTTGATAAAATTACTCTGAGAATTTTCTAACAGATTGGGTAATATGATTTTGACGAACTCGACTATTGACTGTATTTTCAGTTGGAGGTTGGATTTTTAATGAGATTGTTTGAAAGAGAGTTAGGAGATTAACTTACAAAAAACGAGGATTAGTAGACTCACTCTTGGAGTCATGGTAGGTGCAACTTCATCTCTTAAAATTGCAGATTTTGGAGTTAGGATTTCTACAGATCTCTGTTAAAATTAGAGAATTTAGAGTTGGGGTTTTTACAAATCTCTGTAATCTCTTCTTCTTTTTCCCGTTTTCTACATATCTTTGTGGGTTTTGGACAAATATTTTGTTGTAAAATTTGGGTGTTTCTGTACCAAAGTTAGAGTTAGAGTTAAGTTTTTTTTTCCCAATTATTATGCCGATGATAGAGACATATGTTTTCAATCTGGGGTTTATTTTCCTAAGAATCTCAAGATTTAACAGTTTTGATTGTTGTTGCTCAGAAATGGTAATTGTGGTCAAAGGCTTAAACCTGATTTTTGTTATTCATTTGGTTAAAACTCCACCTTCATCTCCTTCTCCAGTATCCGCACCACCAAATTCCTCTTCTTCATCATCACATCTCCAGTTACTAACCCACCAAAATCCTTCCCTTAACCATCCCTTATCCACCTGCACCAAAGTTGTAATCACCTTCACTAGCACTCGTTTTAAACCCCCAAGTCTGTATCACCTTCACTAGCACCAATTGGAAACCTTCCTAAGTTTGCAATCCCTTCAGCAGCACCAATTGCAAACCCTCTTAAATCTGCATCCCTCTCACCAGCATAGATTGCAAACCCAACCATGTATTTAGCACCATACCCTGCACATATTCTATGGTTTTATTTTCTTTACATTTTAATACATTTAAGCTTGAAGCTGTAAGGTAAGAACTGATCTCTACCATTTCATTTTGCAGGAGAAAAAACTAAAGGATGAATGCAGGAGCTTATCTTTGGGTTGCAAAATCAAGATAGTACATTGAGGAACACTGGATGGGTAATATGTTGCTTAAATTTCAGAATTGTCACTCTTATGAGATGAACTTATTGATTGTGTGGGACATTGTGCCAATATGTGCTTTACTATCCCATTTCTTAAGTCAATCACATTCATATTAAATATTTAAGTTCTGAACAAGACTTGACATTAATCTTTACCATGATTTGATGTTGTTGTTTGAGTTTGGAAGGTGGTGAGTTATAGTTCACGTCATGGTGATCTATAAAGTTCAAGCCTATTCAATCTACTACCTATTACAGTATCGTTAACTTACACATTTTTTGTAGTTTCTTTTGTACAATTTTGTTTCTCATCATATCAAAGGTAACACGAGTTAGTTAGTCAGACAGAAGTAGATACTTATTGTCTCGTAATGTTCAATTGATAGATCTTCTTGTTCCCAAAGGTAGAACTGTTAGACTAGCTTGTTTCTGGTGTGTTGGAATTCTCTGCTCAAGTCAGGAGAGAATAGAAATACATTAGAAAATATGGAATCATGTATATATGTTTTAGTATTACAGGGATGTGTAGAAGAGCATGAAATGAGAACCCAATTTTTTGGAGAAAGACTTAAAACACTGGTCTTTGCTATTTGTGAGAGTACATAGCTGAATCTTGCATTATCTTTTAATTTATATAATTTGGTTCGGGTTCTGCATTCCCCGTAGTTGTTTATAACCCATAGTTGTTCTGTGCATTTTTTTACTTCAAACTTGACCTCTTTCATTAGTGGGCTAAGGCTAGGATAATTGTCACTGTTCCCATTGATCAATCAACACTAGTCTACTGCTGTATCCCGATATCTAAATAAACTTACAAATCCATCTGTTGTTGACAAACTAGGCATCTCTTTGTTTTTGGGTTAATCTATAGTTTTGTATAGATAAACTTCTGAATCAAGTTTTGTATCTATTGGTCTTCTTATGTATCTATAGTTTCATTGCTTCCGGTGCACTTGTTCCCATGAAACAGGCCTGCCAAGTCTATTCAGTTCGAAGCCTATCATGTAAGAAACTTTTTTATTCAAGTTCTCTTGGATTCTTGATTATATTAGAACTGAAAGAGGTTTTTTGGATTTTTTTTCTTCTTGCGTAAGCTATAGATTTAGTGAAAGGCAACAATTTTTTAGTACTTGATAAATTTTAGCAAACATGTATTTGGCTTGTGATGCCATGCCAAAAGATATTGCAAGACAACTTGGAACTGATATGTATGTTATTGTATTTTCAGTTACCCTCCGCCGTGTGAGAAGTGTGTAGGTCATTCATGCACTAGTGCATACAGGTATCAGGATTCGAAGACAAAACTTCCCTTGTGCAGTCTTGAATGCTACAGGGCTTTGCAGGAGCTGATGCAGCAGATGCAACTTCATCGTATACTGCAGAATTATTTTGAGAAATTTTGATTTTAGGTCTCATTAAATGGTATCTCTTAGCGTTTAGGTCCTAATTTTGTCCAACTTTATGTTTAGGTCCCGGTCAACCAATTGACCAGTGTTGACTACGTTGACCGTCCATCAGATGGTTAAAAATGTAACGCCGTTAAACATATATTTTGAACTGTTGAAACAATCTCACTTGTTTTCTCTCCATTTCATTGATGCACAAAATCAATCTCGTAGTCATTTAAGCATATATTAAACTGTTAAAACAAGTCTGCCAATATGTTTCCGACTTAAACATAAGCATTCAACTGTTAAAACAAAGCCTATGTCTGCTAACAAAAAGCTAAATTTGAACTGATATTCATTCATCACTCGTGGGTGTGCCCAGCCAATCCATCAGTCTACGCCTGTTGCCACTTCTAGTTGTTGAAGAAAAGATATCTCCACCTCTCATGGCAGGTCCACCACCTCTCTGACCTCTCCCAACACCTCTCTGACCTCTACCAGCACCTCTTCCATTAGGTGGTCTGTTAGCTTGTTGGGGATTTTGTACCTATAACAATAGTTAAAAATATAATGTGCATTAAACAAAATGGTTAACAATACACCTAGAACAAATGTTTAAGAATGTAACATACCTGGGATTGTGCACTTTGTATTGGCACTTCAGCTGGTTCTCTAACTAGTCTTGGCTCCTCAACAGCCATGATGCCAACACCCACAATCTCTCTTCCTTTTCTATGAACTATTTTTTCCTTGGCTAATCCCCTTGACCTTCTTCCTCTTAGTCCACCACCTCTACTGCTTGTATCCTCAATGGTAGTAGTTCTACCAAATGCAACTCTTGTAGATGGAATACTAGTAGCTGTGGTAGCAACAGGAGTTGCAGATGCTCTTCCACCTCTACCTCCCCTACTTCCTCTGCCTCCTTCTGCACTTGTAGTTGCAGATTCCACCATTTGTTCATGTGAAACTGTAGGAGAAGCAACACCTTTTTTCCTTTTATTACCATCTCTGGTTCTTGGAGTTATAGATGAAGGTGTTCTTGTCTGTTCATTTGTGGCAGTTGAAGATTCAGGTGCAGAAGATGTAGTGGCAGTTGCTGGTGCAGGTGGCCTTGTAGCTGGATTTGGCCCTGTGAAGGTTGCTCGAGCTGCATACACATTTAAAATTACTAAAAAGTACAACAATTACAAAAAATCTAGTAAAACCATGAACATATTACCTTGATCCAAATTCTCAGCAGAGGCCCCTTTGCAAGTCTTTCTGTTGTAACCAAAACTATAACACTTTCCACACATGTATTGTCTAGAATTCCTACCAAGTGCCTCATCTATGTCTCTTCTTCTTTGAGATCTAGGCCTACTTGTGGGTCTAGGAACTTTAGGAGGATTTTCACAATGTGTTATAGACTGCAAACATATATACAATGTGAATTAGTACCTTACAAACTCATCTATAAGATTAAATGAGTAAACATTGTAGTATTAAGTGTTATTACCTTGTCCCATAAAGATATGTCATGGATAGGCCTTATTGATGGAGCATACAATGCTCTATAGGTATCCACCTTCATGTATGGATGGACATACCTACATAAAACAACAATATTAAACTGCAAGTATTACAACACAAGGTTGAACAAATTAACAAAATTAAGATGACTTACTGATCAAAGTTTCTGGTTCTGAAATACAAGGATGCACAAATTGCATGGACACATGGAATTCCACTCACTTGCCATCCATTACAGCTACAAGTATGCTCCAATAGGTCAACAACCCATGAAATATCTTTCTTTGTGTCTAACACTGCCCAAACAAACTCAGATGAGGCTTGTTTTGTGAACTCATGGCTGAAGTAGAGGTGCTTATGAACTATAGTAGTTACTCTTGGAACAATGATATGGGCATAATTTAAACATATTTATCGTCTAATTTAATTTGCTAGTATTTTAATTGTGTATTAATTTTATTATTTTATTACTTTATAGGTGGTATATATAAAATCCGAAGTTATAGTTAAATATGCTAAATGGCATTTTTTTATCTCTTCTACTAAAGCCGCGAACTTGTGCAACTCATTCAAAAACAGAACTCTTATATCGGACGGTGGCCCACCAACTTTATTAAGATCGCATGATGCATGCAATTACGAAGAAATAAGAGAATGAAAACAGTTAAGGAAAGAATATGTTGGAGGTGCCAATCACAGTTGTCCAACTAAACAAGATCTTGTCCAAATCTATTTATACTAAAGACATCACATACACGTAAGGGAAGTGTGTATATTATGATGACATCAAATCTATAGTAGCATCATTTTCATAAATGGAATAAGTCAACAAAAAGTCAAAAAGATGCCCTTACATGATTCGGGTGAAGTTTCTAGGCAGGGAGTTGGTGGTCGGGAATTTAGACCTATAAAATAAAGGATTGGAGTTTAGGTGAAGGTATAAAAAGAATAGTGCAAAGAAAGAGAAGAGGTCTTTTTAGAAGTTGGGTTGGAGAAAGGACGGCTAGCGAGAGGCTCCCTGAATGAGAGACCTGACGTCTGACAAAAGGAAGAGAGGTTTGGTGAAGTGGAGGGAAGAGGTTTTCTCTTTAGGCCTTCTTCGGTTCTGTTTTGGAGAATATGGAGGATGATACATCGTCCTTTCTTGTGGAGTTCTGAAACCTGATTGGAGCGACAACAGAGGGAGACAACACCACACGGACAAAGAAGAGGACGGTTGTGTGTATACGAAACACTGGTTTAATCCTTTCTACTCTTTTTAATTATTTTTATGGGTTTTAAGAAACCCATCTCCATGTCTTTCTAATTAATTTTTCAATTAGGGTTTTATGTTGAAACCACTTTTTGTACAAGACCATTTAAATTGAATTATTGGGTAATAGACCATTATGATTTGAATATAATTAATTCCATGATTTTGTTTATTGATTTAAATCTAAATTAGTTGTTGTTTTACCGATCTTGTACAATACAGTAACCTATGCGCAGAATCAATAGGATAGCAAATATGTTTGTCTACTTATTTGATATTCCATGCTTAGGTTAAATCCTTAGATGGGGTATGCTTAGAAGAACCAGATATTATTTGTGAACCTATAATTAGCTTCATATTATTTTCTCGCTAACGCAATTTGATGGTGTATGCTTCAGACTAGGGCTTTTTTGATGCGCCATGCTTAAGGCGTCCCAGTGATATTTGCGACTCTAATACATATAATAGGTGAGGTCGATAGAATGAACAATAGATGAATATTTAAGAATTATGTTTCACTTCAGGAATTAAATAGAAATAGTGGCGGATACTGAAAACCCTAGTTACCGACTCTTTTCATTTTATTTATTTTATTAGTTTATTTTGTTATATTATTTTATTCATTAATCTAAAAATCCCAAAATATTATTTCTAATTAGTTAATTGAGATATTGATTGCAGTATTTCCTCGCTCCATGTGGGTTCGACCCGTACTTGCCATTGTCTACTAGTTAGACGTCGTGCGATAGCGGTTATTTATATAGGGTAATCTAAAAGCCCATCAAACAACACCACCATCATGCATTTTCTTACCTACTTGTTCTCTGTCAAAGAAGATCATCATCATTAGAAGATGAAATTTCTGCACTAACTTGGTTATTGGCATGAACCTCAGTTCTATAATCCAAGCATTGAAGGCTTCACAGAAATTGGGTGTGATATGATCACATTTTGAGCACTTATCAAAATAAGCCCTTGCCCATGTCTCAACAGGTTCCCTTGTGAACCATTCAGCTGCAGTAGGATTCACATGTTTCAGTCTTTCCATCCAAATCTAGTGCCCAACTTCACTATAAAACCTTGCTGCTCTCCATACTATAAACTCCAAATTCTTTCAAGGGTGTAACTTCTTGAAATTCTCATATAAATGTCTAAAACCGAATCTATGATGGTGATTCACATCACTAAAATTTCTAGCAACACCTTCTACCAATCCCTTTGTCTATCACTTATAAATGTTAGTGCCTTTTCATGCCTTTTCAGCTCTGGTGCCAACATGCTAAGGAAATCTATCCAACTTTTTGTGCATTCTGACTGACAAATATAAATCCCAATGGGAAACAGGCCATTGTTTCAATCAAGGGAAGTGATTGCCAACAATGTACCACCATATTTCCCATTCAAATGAGTTCCATCTAACCCTAAAAAAGGTCTGCAATGATTGGCAAATCCATCAAGTGAGACTATATATGCTATACAAAGTGACTTCAACCTACCATTTTCTGGATCAGTTCTACATGAAGCAATATTTCTATCATCCAAAACCTTAATTTGCTTACAAAATGCAGGCTGAAATTTATACCCATCTTCATAACTACCCATTATCTTTTCTAAAGTCAGATGATAACCATGCCATGCAGAATAATAAGAGATATTAACTTTATAGTTCTTTTTTACCTTAGTATGGAAATCCCTAGGCATGAACTTAGGATGAACTTTAAAAGACTGTAACATTACCTTTGCAACCCATTTTGCATTTGCCAAAGGATGTTTTAGCCCATAAAATGATTCACAAGTATGATTGAACACACCTGCAAAATACATGTGAAGCTCAAGTCAGCAAAGAACAAACACCAAAGAACAAACAGCAAAAAACAAACAACAAAAAAATAAAAAAAAGACCTATACAGAAATTTAACTACTCACCAGATTTGCATTGAAGGATTTGCCTATCAGGAAGTCTGGCACAATACAGTTTCCATTCACATTCAGGATCTCTGTATTTGTATTGTTGCTTCTTTTTGGTATTTTTAACCTGAGTTATGACATAGTTCATTTCTATGGCTAGTTCTCCTATATACTCCATGCATTCTTCAAAACTGACCCATTCTTGCCCCACAAATAGTTTCTCTTCACCTTCAATCTTTTCAGGCATCTTATATTCACCATCTATGTTTTTAGTACCTTCAAAAAATTCTTTGAAAACAGTTGTTGAACCAAGTGTGGATTGTATCTCACAAGTAACCCTTATTTCTTCATCAACATCCATTTATGGCTCTTCCAACACTTCATCTTCACTGTTGTCTCCCTCCTCATCCAAATCAATTGGCTCATTCATATAGTTAGATGCAAATAATATTTCATTATCTAGAAGAGGGTCATCAACAATAGTTACCTGACTTGACTCAGCAACAGTGCTTTGTGAACCAACTTTCTTAGGGTGTAAAAGTGGAAGAAAGTCAAGCTCTTTTTCAGGGTTAAAATCTGGTAGAATGTGCATGTTTGGATCCTCAGCCCTTTTGTTGTTACCAACCACATATCCACCTTTAGTTGGATAATATCTCAATAATTCATCCTACATAGTAAAACAGGACCCTAATTGTATGTATTCTCCTACAATTGAATACACACAACAACAATTATTAGTACACCTAACTTCAATTCGACAAAAGAACAAACAAAAACAAAAACAAACTATAATCTTTCTAAAAAGTAATAAAACCCTAAATTCCAACAAACAAAAAACAAATCAAATCAATAAACAATCAATCCTACTACTAAACATTATAGGAGTTCAACCCAACATGACAAAGAAGATAAAAGAAAGAATGATAAAATCGAAAAAAAAAAAAAAAACAGAGACAAAAACTAAAAAAAAAACCTAAATTATTTTTGGGTAAAAAAAAAACCTAAATTACAACAAACAAAAAAAAATTACTATGTTAAACTATTGATTCCACTATTGTAAAACATGGGTATTCATCATAAAGAACTAATTTTACAAAATCCCAGTTTTGATTAACAAATTTAAAGTTTCTTGCAACTTACCTTTCTGACCTAAAATCCGCAACACCTTTTAAATCAACTGTAATTCTTCGATTACCTTGTTCTTTGTATAATCATCAATCAATAACAAACCCTAATCCTCAAAAATACGATCGAATTTCACTCAGATGATAACTGTCGGCTGCCTAATTCCTTTCTCTCCATTTTTAGACCGAAGAAAAGAGAATGGTATAAAATCGATTTTATGTTTTATAAAAGTACACCTCCATCTCGACCGTCCATCTTCGAGTAGTTAAGATCATGCCACGTGTATAACGTGGTAGAGTTAGTAAATATTTTAAAAAATGAATTTTATCATTTCACATTTTTAACCGTCTGATGGACGGTCAACGTAGTCAACGTTGGTCAATCGGTTGACTGGGACCTAAACGCAAAATTGGACAAAATTATGACCTAAACGCTAAGAGATACCATTTAATGGGACCTAAAATCAAAATTTCCCAATTATTTTTGATGTGAATGTATATGGTCAAATTTTATCATATAGTTGGATCATTACAATTTGAATATACCGAACTATTCTGTTTTAGTTCTAGAGTTTACAGTGTAACGCATTTAAGAAAAATATATAAAAAATTGATTGTTCGCCAACAATGCTTTAGTGCGAATTTTTGCTTTTCTCTTTTCCTTTTTTCAATTATAAAAGCAGAAAGGCCAAGTAGAATAAAGAAAAAAAAAATGATATATGAATAATCTATTTCACCATGATTCATGGAAATTGATAGGTTTTGTTCATAGCTCATGTTAACAGGACATATTGAGCAAGTCAGTGTTAGTTCATTTGTCATAATTACAATAGCATATGCTATGTTGGGTGCACATTCCATTCATATATATATTAAGGACATACTTAACTAGAGTATCCCATTTCTTTTCACTAGGCCCTGCGTTCATTCCGGGTTTCTTTTTTTTTTGTAATTTTTGGGATTTTTGTTATGTAATTTCTTGCCAACATACTGTGCGGAGTCTTTCTGCAATGCATCAATTCATGTTTGTAGAAGATAAATCTCCTAGCAATATCTTAAATTTTTATATTTTAATTTCAATTATAACAAGTAGCATGTTTCATATAATTTCACAATTCTTTTTAAAAGTTATCATAATATACAACTACCTTTTTGTAAATTTATTTTTGTTATTATTTTTTTTACTAAAAGTTGGGATTAATAATAAGTTATAACGTATCATTAGATAAAAATAGTAAAACATATAACTTTTTACGACATATACACTTAACGTCGTAAAACAACAGTCATAAAAAGAGTTTTTTCTTGTAGTACACATACATAACATACAAAACATGGTATGTGAATACAAAATATATATACCACTAGCATATAGTAATATATACATACCAAAAACAAATCAAAAATAAAATTAAAAAAAAAACTTAGTTCTCGATACTAAGTCCAGGTTAGGACTTCCATTAAAACAGAACTTAGTTCTGGACACTAGTCCAGTTAGAGGATAGGTGTTCTACATACACTGCCCAGTGTCATCACCATTTAGTAAACTTCTGGGATTATAATCCCACTAACACTCTAAGTCCGTTAAGTCCTTTAAGCATATTTTCAGTCGTCCTTGGTGTTCTAGACACTAAGTCACACACCGAAGAGAGAAAAAAGATTAGACACTTAGTCAGGTAGGTTTTGTGAAAAAAAACAGAACTTTTATTTGTAATAAAACTTCACAAAATTAAAAAAAAAAAAACACAAATTAGAATTTTTGTTTTTTTTCTGGACACTAAGTCCAGTAAGATATGGGAACAAAACTTACAGGAAATTTAGAAAAATATAAAATTTATCCACGTATATACCATAATAACTCTAGGATTATGTAATTAAAAAATAAAACACGAATTTAATTATTGAGATATAAAACTCAATATATATATATATAATCTTAAATAACTATAAAATCAGCCAATCATGTGATTAAATTATTTTATTTTAAAAAATATAATTATTACACACTGATCAAAAAACGAATTACTTAAATCGGCGAATCAAGCAATACTAAACCTGGCTCAGATACTAATGATATAAAAACATGATTCAAAACAATGGATTCTGGTAGGTTATTTACCTGCGGAAAACTCGAAACCCCCAGGATCAACTGATTGTTGTTACGAGCCTTTTTGAGAATCCTTATTCTTTCTTCGATTACTGTGAAGCCTTGAATATAATCTACTAGAGATTATACTACTTGTTCAAACCCTAGTCTTCCTATAGAAGTAATGGGATAGAAAATAGTTTTTGTGTAAACCTTACGGCTATTTCACATAACCCAAATAAGAATAACTTAAACTCTTATATATATGGGTAGGGAAGTGGAGGAAGTGGAGGTAGTTATCCGTATAATACTTATGGAAGTGGAGGAAGTGGAGGTAGTTATTCCCAACATATGCAGACATATAAGGAGATTTGGTCATGGATCAAGATACCTAACTTGACCCACCAATCGACCAAATACTAACATTTCTCAAGTTTGTAAAAGCCATAGTGGAAACCTTGAGAATGTCTTGTGTTAGATTTCCAGGGATTCGAGATGATATATCGGCAAAAACAGGTGCAGGTTCAAACTTTAGTAAATCTACTGATCGAAGGATTGTCGCAGTTGGGTTCCTGTATCCCAAATCAGTCAGTGAAACAGGAGTTTAAGTCACGTATGAATTTCCCAAGTGATAGGGTTGCTTAATTGGTTGAGTTGATGTACTCAAGTATTTGTGTTGCACCTCTGTTACCAACTTGTGAATAAGCTACATTACTAGCTGTTGTTGTGTCTTCTTCTCCGATGGAGTTGATGAAGAACAGCCGGACTCGGTGACAGCAGCAGTGGCCGGATCGGTCCAGTTTCCAGCCACAATCCCGGCGACTCCGAAAAGTGATTTCTAAGCTCTCTCCCCGTTCTTCTTGACTTCTCTTGGTATATATAGTCTCTAAGGATCCTTGTGAGTCTTCTAAACCTAATAGAACTCCTTGAAACACTCCCAAATTCATCCAAATCCGAATCAAAGTATAATACCCTTTTTCCGGCGAAACTCGGATTTGGGGCTATTTTTCCGGCGTAAACCTCTAATTCTTCACGTGTTTAGTCTTGTATTGGTCCCATCTATCTTGTGTATCAATTTGAGCCGAAAATATGCAAGTTTAACCATGAATCAAAGTGTCCAGTTTAATACAGCAGTTTCCCGACCGATCCCGTGTTGCAGTTGACTCGGTCAACTCGGGTTTGACCCGATTTGACCCGATTTGACCGATTTGACTCGAGGATACCCCTTATCCACTTCTAGGGTGCCAAATAACACTTGTCCTTGGGTGCCTTTATCACTTTTTGAGCCAATTTTTCCACAAATCTTTATTCTTCAAATGTACCTACAAAAGCATAAAAACACGTAATATATGCAAAATCGAATACTAACTTAATAGAAACTAAGGTGCAAATTAGACACTAAAATGTGTCTATCACTAGCAAACGCAAACGAACGTTGTATCGCTTGTTCAACCAAAATTAAACCTTTTGCAAAAGCAAACCAAACGGTGTTTTCCTTTTTTACTCTTGTTAGGTGTAAGTGCAAACAATCTTACATTATCTCTTCCTCCTTCTGTCTCATTTCTCTCATGTGCGCACTATTTCTTCCTCCTTCTCTCTCATTTCTCTCATGTGCGCACTTCCCCTCCTCCTCCTCTTTTATTCCAACTCTTGTAAGCTTGGATAACCCATAGCAGCAGGCACCTCCTACTTTGTTTCTCCTCCTACCCTTTTTAATTCTTCCCTTTTTATGTTCACCTTGGTCTTGGATAAGATCAATATGGCCACATGGCAGACTTCATCAACACAAAGCAAAATGAGGTGTATCTTCTTCAACACATGGCGTACTCCTCTCGACACGTGGAGAATAAGGTCAAGACTACAACGTGGAAGATTACCAAGACACGTACCAAAAATACAATATCAACACATGGCGAACTCCTCTCGACACATGGCGAATCTCTCGACATGTAGCAGACAATATTGACACGTGGCGGAGTCAAATGATGAAGCACACACCTTACTAATAGGGACAACTGTGTAATCCAATGGTTTTTTCTTTCCTTTATAAACAGAAAACTAGGAAAGAGAAAGGGATTTTTAAAAAAACACTTAGACTTTTGGACTTTGGACTTTTGGGATGATCGTTTATTCGGTAACCTCTTCTTCTTCTTCTCCAGAAAATGTTCTTGAGAGAGGATGATCTTCAATCCACTGTAACCCAAAAATTAATAAAATCATCAACTCTCATTACCCGTGGATGTAGGCATTTCGTTGCCGAACCACGTTAAATCTCTTTGTGTGATTGATTTAAATTCTGTTTTAATCGCATTACATCGTGTTTGGATCTTTGGTTGTGGATGATCATGAATTTGGTGACCACGATAGCACCTCAATTCACTATCTTGGCTGTAGCTGCTGAAATCAGATTTTCAGTAACTACAATTTGGCGCTAGAAACAGGGAAAAGTATAAAGGATTTATCCTACCTGAAACTGAATCAGGAGAGATATGAAGTTTTCTTACTTTTTAATGTTAATGGAAGTTGTATCAGTACTGAGGAATGGAGAAATGTACGTAGTTGGGAATCTCACGCACTACAGTTTCCAATTGCGCATCTCGCAACTCACCTGCGCTCCGCAGTTTCCAATTGCGCAGTTTGCATCTCACCTGCGGTCTACAGTTTCCAATTGCGCAGTTCGCAGCTCACCTGCGCTCTACAGTTTCCAATTGCGCAGCTCGCAGTTCACCTGCGCTCTACAGTTTCCAATTGCGCAGCTCGCATCTCACCTGGGCTCTACAGTTTCCAATTGCGCAGTTTGCAGCTCACTTATGCTCTACAGTTTCCAATTGCGCAGCTCGCAGCTCACCTGCGCTCTACAGTTTTCAATTTCGCAGCTCGCAGCTCACCTGCACACTACTCTCATCACTTGCGCACTACGCTCATCACCTGCGCACTATCCTCACCTGCACACTACGCTCATCACCTGTGCACTATGCTCACCTGCGCACTACGCACTGCACTTCACAGCCCAAATCAAGATGTGGAAATACCAACAGACCTGACAGAGCACCAGCTTCATCTTAAATGAGCTAAGTACTACCAGTTCTAATTTAATCAAATGCTATCATTTAAATGAATGCATGAATACCTGAGTGTTCCTGCTTACTCATACCTCTGAGATTACCTGAAGCTTGACTAATGTTCAGCTCACTTGAAATGCACGATTACATGCTAGTGTAGATCTCATGCAGCATGTTAGAGCACAAAGTTTCTATCTAAATAGTGTATTTTGTAATAGAGTATCTCATCTCAAAACCTTGTTACCAGCTCACGAAACTAAATGATGATATACATAGTCTTTAATGTTTATTCTTTTGAATAATCCTAGCAGATGACATATAGTTTTACTATTCACCGATAGCTATTTGAACAACATCCGCAACTTAGCATGCTAAAGGAGAAAAAAGTTGATTACTTATCATTTATAGTATGCTCATATGAAGCTTTTACTTCTTGTATTTATCAGTTTTAACTTGTTAAGCTTGCTTTAGTGCTTAACCATCATAAGTAATGCAAACTGAAATGTGTTGCTAGTGATAACTATAGCGCAGGGTGATAATGGATCATTTCCATAGTTTTCTTTGTTGATTGCACCAGTATGGTTAGAACTTATTATCTTTATTTGCAAAGAAACAGTACTTCTTATGGGTACGTTCACGATTGCTGCTTCTATTGGGGGCATCTTTCGGAAGAAAGATGGGAGACGTGCTTTCTATCCATTTTCCAAATGCAGGGAGGATCACTTTATCTCAGGGCCCTTCCCTAACCTTCAATGCAAGTATAATAATTTGCGCTCATACAGGGTAAAGCAATTAAATGCAATCTCTCATAGGAGACCCATGTAAATGTCTTTGTTGACTATTGGGTACATCCGCTAGCAAGAGATTCCCTACATGACATTAATTATTGTATCAGGCGTCACCCGATTCAGGGGATGCTCAGGGAAAATCAATGCAATCGTACGATAGTTTGCGCTCATACAGGGTAAAGCAATTAAATGCAATCTCTCATAGGAGACCCATGTAAATGTCTTGGGTGTTGACTATTGGGTACATCCGCTAGCAAGAGATGCCCTACATGACATTAATTATTGTATCAGGCGTCACCCAATTCAGGGGATGCTCAGGGTCCGCATGGGTAGTTTCCTCCTGGCCAGAGAGAAATTACTATGTGAGTCTACCCTCAATAGAGCCCAAGGTACAATAAACCCTTGCGGACTCAAATTACACACTCATTAACCAATTTATTTGATGATTTTATTTCAGGTACAAAAACAATATACAAAGAAAGCTCAAAGAAAATAGCAACAAACTAATCATTTTATATATTTGATAGTTGTTTTACAGGGGGTATCAAGGGAAAAAATGAACCATTGCCAGAATACTTCGTTAAGCTTCGATACTTCATATTGATTATACTTTATGCTACTTATGGGAAGAATGCTTCTTTAAGCTTCGATACTTCATAATGATTATACTTCTTTTGTGAAGAGTACTTCCTCAAGGGTCGATACTTCATACTTCTTTTGTGAAGAATATTTCTTCAAGGATCGATAATTCTATTGTTTATGCTTCATACTTCTTTTGTGAAGAGTACTTCCTCAAGGGTCGATACTTCATACTTCTTTTGTGAAGAATATTTCTTCAAGGATCGATACTTCTATTGTTTATTCTTCATACTTCTTATGTGAAGAGTACTTCCTCAAGGGTCGACACTTCATACTTCATACTTCATATTTTTTATAAGCAGATACAGATATTCAAGAATCAGTACTTCATATAGTTTTTACTTCATATGCTTCTAAAATTCATAAAGCACCAATGATTGGAAAATGAAAGATGCAGATACCAAGGTTACCAGTCAAGACCAGCTGCTAGTGCAAACGAAGGACACCTGAAGTCATTTCACGAGGGTAAATATGAATACTTTATTGAAAAATGGTAATTAATATTTGAAACAATTTTGTCGCAGGAAATTGATCAGCCATGTCTTGGAATACCGTAAAGAATGGGTACAAGTATGCATATTCCAGCACAGCGTCACATTCATCACCACAATTTCTTTATCAACAACAGACATGTTTAGTCTACAACCACTGTAAGTGTGCATGAGTTTATCTCACAAAAGAGCTAAGTACCTTATACCTCCTGGATATGAAATTTCATTGCTTCATCCATCTTGATTTTGCGAATCCCTTGTCTGTATGAGTCATAAGAAGGTTTCTTATTCATAATTGTGGTCGAGATGACAGGTTCTCACACAGGCATTGGAACGTATGAACAAATTTGCGCCCAATGACACCTGACATGTGGCCCATCTCGGCTATCACATTGAATTTGAATCCCTGACTGACTTATGTTCTTACATCAAATTCAATAGTGCAGATCTTTATAAGCTTTGATCAGACATCATTTTATTAACCAATTTATCATTTTTAACCCCACTATGTGGGGTCATATCTTAATACTAACATATGATTGTATACAAGTATTGGAAGCAAAACTTCGTACCTGATTGGATTTTTCAGGCAAAATCACTTATCATAACAAGGTTGGACAAAAAGCAACTGCAAGGCAGCAGCATACGATCCAAGCACAGACGCACCACATCACTGCCAAGAAGCATGCAGATATTTTCTTAAGGTTTGTTCTTCAAACAAACTTAAGAAAAGGTGGCAACTGTAAGTGCCAAAGTCTTACATTATCTCTTCCTCCTTCTCTCTTATTTCTCTCATGTGCGCATTATCTCTTCCTCCTTCTCTCTCATTTCTCTCATGTGCGCACTTCCCCTCCTCCTCCTCTTTTATTCCAACTCTTGTACACTTGGCTAACCCCTAGCAGCACGCACCTCCTACTTTGCTTTTCCTCCTACCCTTTCTACTTCTTTCTTTTTTATGTTCACCTTGGTCTTGGATAAAATCAATATGGCTACGTGGCAGACTTCATTAACACAAATTAACACAAAGCAAAATGAGGTGTATCTTCTTCAACACATGGTGGACTCCTCTCGACACGTGGCGGATAAGGTCAAGACTACCACGTTGAAGATTACCAAGACACGTACCAAAAATACAACATCAACACGTGGCGGACTCCTCTCGACACGTGGCGAATCTCTCGACATGTGGCGAATCTCTCGAGACGTGGCGGAGTCAAATGATGAAGCACACACCTTACTAATAGGGACAACTGTGTAATCCAATCGTTTTTTCTTTTCTTTATAAACATAAAACTAGGAAAGAGAAAGGGATTTTTAAAAAAAACTTAGACTTTTGGACTTTGGACTTTTGGGTTGATCATTTCTTCGGTAACCTCTTCTTCTTCTTCTCCAGAAAATGTTCTTGAGAGAGGATGATCTTCAATCCACTGTAACCCCACAATTAATAAGAACCATCAACTCTCATTACCCGTGGATGTAGGCACTTCGTTGCCGAACCACGTTAAATCTCTTGTGTGTGATTGATTTAAATTCTGTTTTAATCGCATTACATCGTGTTTGGATCTTTGGTTGTGGATCATATGAATTTGGTGACCACGATAGCACCTCAATTTTCACCATCTTGGTTGTAGCTGCTGAAATCAGATTTTCGATAACTACATTAGGTTTCTAAAATCCTTTTCATCAATACATAGGACTATCTTTCCCTCAACCTTTTTACGGTCTAATGATCCTGGAGCACAGTTGCTACATTTGATTGCAGAAAACAGAAAACAGATAAGAGGAACAAATTAATAACTGGATTTATTCTTTGTATGTTAGTGTACAAGTCATGATCGAATGTAAATGTCACATATTGGCACAGGGGCCAGCATTGAGGCAATTCAAGAGGGCTTATTCATCAACTTTTTTAATTCAGCTAGTCATATATATAATCCATTAACATGTTACTGAAGAGAGAAATTTACCTTGCGGCTTTAATGGAACTGGAGTTAACAGCGGCATCGCCTCCAAAGACAATAGGCTTTGGTGTTGGAAAAGCTTATGCCAAAACCCTAGCAAAATGAGAAAAGGAGAGAAAGGGGTTTAACAAATTATATATGCTTGGTTAAAAATTGAAAATACAAGTATACACTAATAGAGGCGCGATGAGATCACTAACTTGAATGACTTTCTTACCAAGCACTATATTAGAACGAACGTTCGATCAATTGTAAATGCTGCAATAGTCATAATCCAGGGTGCGGTTTTAACGACAGTTTTTGGATTTGGTCCACTATTCCCCGCACCAGCAATTACCATAATCCCTGCTTGAACAGCATGCAAGGACCTTAAGGCAATTAGATCATCTAGAAACGTGGTGTTTTGGAATGTCGATCCTAATGAAATTGATATAATATCAACTCCAGCTTTAATTGCATTATCAATAGCTTTCAGTGATGCAGAAGCAGAACAACTAATACTGTTACAAACTTTATAGCTTGCAAATCTGCTTGATGGAAAACCATCTTTTGCTAATACTCTCACAAGCCCCTGGTCGTTAGCGTTGGGTATCAGATTACCTACGTCAATAGACGTCACGTGAATCTCGTGACCTGTTTCATGTTTGTTCTGCAGAGTCACTTGATCATCAAACTGTCCCTAACATAATAGTTCACCGGCACGCTTCAAAAATGAGTGATGCTAAATACTCAACAGCGAAGTTGTGTCCATGATAAAACTGTCCGATACAAGTATTGTATAGCACTATAATACTTTCCCACTCAAACGAACTCAACAGCAAGATGAAGGAAAGAAATAAAAAGCAAATGCGCAAGCAAAGCAAGAAGAATGCAAAGGAGCTAGGGATAGTAGCCTACTCTGGGATGAGTTGAAATAAATAAAATGCTTTTCTTTTATAGGTGAAGAGGAAGAGAAAAATCAGGCCAGCAATTAATTCTATGTCGACATAATGTTGTAAATCTGTGTCGACATAATGAAGTAAATTTGTGTCGATATAATTTTTTAAATATGTGTCGACATAATGAAGTAAATCTATGTCGACATAATATTGTAAATATGTGTCGACATAATGATGTAAAGTAAAAACGGGCAGAAAATGTCGACACATGTTGTAAATGGAATTATATTCATCAGGATATTCATCGGGACAGACGCCCCCCAGTAAGACAAGATTTATTTTTTGAAATTAAATTCGTTAAGGAAATAATTCAAAAGTATTTTTGCCAAAAAGATAAGTCTTTGGTTGACCCACACCCGAGCCCGAGCTCGGCCCGCCCTACCGGACGGACGGCGACGACGTGCGTGCTTCGGTGCAAGCACCGTGCGCGTGTGAAATGTGTGGTTGCACCAACTAGCCCATTGCCTAAGTCCTCTCCCCCACACAAAAGTGTGTTGACCCAAAGGACACTCTTAGATGCAATTTTCTTAGTAATATGGAAGGGCGACATCTTTAGTTTCTTCTATGTGGGACTAAAGGTTTTATTCACAATTAGTGAAAATGAGCTAGTGTCCTTAGTGACTCTTAGGTCCTAAGATCCATTCCTAACAAGACCAAAAAACAAAACATTAAAAATCATTTTCTCCAACAATCCCCCACATGAATGAAAAACCGATAAAAAATCAGAAATCAGAAAGCGAGAAATACCACTATAGGCAAGAGGTGTCCATAAGGTCTTGAACCTTTACTGAGAAATTACCAGAACTACTTGATAGATAGTGAGCATGATGTCTTGAACTGCCATCGTTTGGTGTAGTTCATTAATAAATTCCACGCGTGATATATCTCTAGGTGATGTCAAGTTCGTGTCGTTGCGTCCATTTTGGCCCTGGACGTATCCCGTTTCTCAGAATGCTCTAGAGAATCAGCTCCATTCTCATAGGAAGCGGCAGACTTCCACACTCAGATAGGTGAGTTCCATCAAGAGTGTTTACTGCTACGTCCCACTTCAATCTTAAATTGAAACTATAAAACTTATTAAGACTTAATAAAAAGTCATCCTTCACATGCAGTCACACTATCACGTCTATACCATAGGGAAGGGACGAGTGAAATTCTCTGACAGTGTTTCCTTTATCCCACCATAAATTAGTTGTCTCATTCAAAACCTTGATCTTAGGATCTCCAGTCAGCAAGGTTGAGTATCCTTCATGGCAAGTTTATTTAATGAGCTTAATCCCCATCCCCCTTGATGCATTACTAACTATATCCTTGGACAAAACTTTTGTCAAAGGGTCCGTGATATTCTCCTTAGACCTCACAAAGTCAACAGAAATAACGCCAGTTGAGATTAGTTGTTTCAGGGAATTATGTTTTCTACGAATGTGTATAGGATTCCCATTATAGTTGTTGTTTTTAGCATTAGCTATTGCAGCTTGACTATCACAATGTATAAATATAGATGGCACAGGCCTATGCCAGAGATGAATGTCTTCTAAAAACATCTTAGCCAAACGGCTTCCTCTCCTGATTTATCTAATGCAATAAACTTCGATTTCATAGTGGATCGAGTTATACATGTCTGTTTGGAACTCTTACAAGATACAGACCCACCTGCTAGAGTGAAAACATATCCACTTGTAGACTTAGACTCTTCTGAGTATGATATCCAGTTTGCATCACAAAATCCTCCAAGGACGGAAGGGTACCTCTCATAATTCAAACAAAAGGTCAAAGTGTACTTTAAGTACCTCAGCACTCTAATAAGTGCATCCCAATGCTCCTGCCCCGGATTACAGGAATACCTACTTAACCTACTCACATCATAAGCAATGTTTGGTCTCGTACAGATCATCAAATACATCATACTTCATATAACACGTGATTTTTCAAGTTGTGAAACTCCATTACCCTTATTCTTTTTGAGTCTACAACAAGGATCATACGGAGTACAAGCAGGTTTACAATCAACTGATTATATTTTCTAAGCATAGATTCAACATAATGAGATTGACTAAGACTATATCATTTAGAATTTCTTCTAATCTTCATCCCTAAGATCACATCAGCGGGGCCTAAGTCTTTCATGTCAAAGTTCTCATTTAGCATTTTCTTTGTGGAATTAATTACATCTATGTTTGTACCAAGTATAAGCATATCATCAACATACAAGCATACAATCACACAGGCATCATTCACAAGTTTAGTATAGACACACTTGTCAGATTCATTGATTTTAAAACCACTAGAAATCATTACATGAGCAAATTTTTCATGCCACTATTTAGGTGCTTGTTTCAAACCAGACAAATATTTTTTCAGTTTACAAACTTTGTTTTCACAACCTTTCACTATAAAGCCCTCAGGTTGGTCCATGTAAATTTTTTTATCTAATTTACTATTTAGAAAAACTGTCTTTGCATTCATTTGATAGATCTCTAAGTTATGAATGAAAACAATACAATTAACATCCTAATGGAAGTAATTCTCGTAACAGGTGAATAAGTTACAAAGAAATCTACACCTTCTTTATGTTTATAACCTTTAGCTACTAAACTAGCTTTGTATTTTTTCACAGTCCCATCTACCTTACGTTTCCTTTTGAAGATCCATACAAATTATAGGTTTACACCCTAAAGGTAAGTCTACAATCTCCCACGTACCGTTATGTATAATGGAATCCATTTCACTAATGGTAGATTCTTTTCACCATGGAGCTTCAGAAGAAGTCATGGATTCTCTATAAGTCTGTGGATCATTGTTATCTAAGCATGTTATGATGTCTGGCCGAAAATATTTTTCAGTTCTAAGTCTTTTACCTCTTCTAGGATCAAATTCAACTTCATCTTCCTCTAAAAGTAATGTATGAATGGTTGAAGGGACATCTAGGGGATCAACATATATCATGCGAGAATCAATCTTCAATGGAAAAACATTTTCGAAGAACACAACATCCCTAGATTCCATAATAGTATTCATACCAATTTCAGAAATTTCAGATTTTACGACCATAAATTTATATGTAGTAGTATTCTCAGGATACCATATGAAGACATAGTCAACAGTTTTGGGTCCTATCTTAATTCTTTTAGGATGAGGAATGAAAACCTTAGCCAAACACCCTCACACTTTGAAATATGCATAAGAAGCTTGTCTACCTTTCCATAGTTCATATGGAGTTTTATTTGATCCTTTAAATGGCACTTTGTTCAGGATATAGCAAGCTGAGAGGACGACCTCCCCCCACAAGTTTGCCGGTAAACCTGAACCAATCAACATGGCAGTCATCATCTTCTTAAGGGTTCGGTTCTTCCGTTCAGCCACGCCATTAGAATATGGTGAATAAGGAGGAGTGATCTCATGGATAATACCATGTTGTGAGCAAAACTCTCTTATAGGAATTTCATACTCACCACCACGGTCAGACCTAACTCTTTTAATGGTAATATCTAATTGGTTTTCAACTTCAAGTTTATACATCTTAAAGGCTTCTAAGGCATCGTCCTTACCCCTGAGCAAGAATACATTCCAGTACCTAGTACAGTCATCTATCAAAGTTATAAACCATTTTTTACCACCTCTAGTTTGAGTTGATTTCATGTCAACTAGGTATGAATGAATTATTCTAAGGGTTTAGAATTTCTCTAAACATTTTTTCTAAAAGGCTTTTTTTAGAATATTTTGATTCTACACATACTTCACATTTATGTTCATTATCCAAACTAAATTTGGGTATGCAGCCTACGTTATCCAGTTTATGCATTGACTTATAATTTACATGTCCAAGTCTACCATGCCAAACATTTAATGACACACAAACATAAGCAGAAGAATCAATTTTATTTATTTCATCAGAGGTTACATTAAGTTTATAGAGACCCTTAGTCTTATAACCCTTACCCACATAATCGTTACCCTTAGTGACAACAACTTTGCCAGATTCAATTACAATTTTTAAACCCTTATCATCTAAAACATCATAAGAAACAAGATTTTTACATATGTCTGGAATATGAAGAACTTCATTCAATATGAGAGTCATGCCAGAAGTGAGCTTCAGCCGAACTTTGCGTTTTCCTGCAACATCTGCTGCAGATGAGTTATGCATGTAGAGTTTCTCCCTTTCCCCTACCTTCTGATAGGAGGTGAACATATCTCTGTTTCCACATACATGCTTGGAAGCACCAGAGTCTACCTATCAGTCTCTCACATTGGTTACCAAATTAACTTTAGAAATCGTATCAGAAAACTCGTTCAAATAGGCTAAATGATTGGGAGACTGGAAGATTTCCTAGTCAACCGACTCCAAATCTAAAAGTACTTAACCAAGTAAATAGTTCACGTAGTTCTAACCATACTAAACATGCTCAAGCAGTTATTATCCTTAGGAGTGGTAAAGAAGTGGATAACTCAGTACAACCTATGGATATGAGTCGAACCGAAAAAGAGTCTGATGCTGACCAAACCTCGTCTAGAGACACCAATGGGCCTAAGAGAGGTAAGATTCCAAGAGACAGATTTCCCTAAGAGAGTTTTTACACCACCTGCGCCATTTCCCCAAAGACTTTTCAATAAAAAACCTAGTACTTATGTTAAAATTCTAGACATCTTTAAACAAGTTAAGATCAATCTTCCCATGTTAGATGCAATTAAACATGTACCAGCTTATGCCTAGTTCCTAAAAGAGATGTGTGCAGTCAAACGAGACATGAATGTGAGCAAAAAGGCCTTCTTAACCCAACAAGTTAGTTTTATATTATCACAAAATACACAGTCAAATTCAAAGATCTCGGTTGTCCCACTGTTACATGTAATATATGAAATCAACGGATATAAAATGCACCTTTAAATCACGGGGCTTGTGTAAATCTTTTACCATTCTCGACACTCAATTTGTTCGTATACCGAGAATGGTAAACGATTCAAACTAGCCCCAAGATCTAAAAGTGCATTCTCTATCCGTTGATTTTGTAGATTACATGTAACAATGAGAAAACCAAGATTGTTGAATCTGACTAGGTATTGTTGTAATTATAATACACGGTCTAAAATAAAAAGGTATTTTCGTCATTTTTACGCAAAGGTATTTTTTCATCATTTACCTATATAGGTAATTTTGTAATTTCATAAAAATGTATTTTGGTAATATGTTATTTTTAGTCATATTTAGTACCTCATGAGTAAATATATTATTTTCATTTTTTATTAATCTCGTGAGCGTAATGGAATAAGCCTGCCTGACTGTGAGACCTACTAGTCAAACAGAGACGAAAATCGACTATAGTGATCCGGAAGTCCCGTGTGGAAGGGCTCTCGCTCAATGGATCAAAGGTATGCTGGGGATAACAGGCTGATGACTCCCAATAGCTCTTATCGACGGAGTCTTTTGGCACCTTGATGTCGATTAAGATTTAGTTAAATTGTGGTAATTGTCAATCTAACATATATTTAGATTGACATTGTGCATTGATTGATAGTTATATTATTTTTTTGTATGTAATTAGATTGGGAAAGAATGCTATTTAGCTAATCAAGAATTTATTTTATGGTTGAAACACAAATATATCTGGTAATTAAAATAAGAACAATAACTTAATTTTTGTAATTAATTCAAAATTGATTTAGTAAATACATTTATTATCTAAACGATTGAAGAGTAACTTACTCCGCCAAGCATATTCAAGAAAGCAAGATTTTTGCACGTTAATTACGCATGGTTAGTAACAATTTTCTTGTTAAGCATTGCCACATGTTGTCACATCACTGGTAGTCGATATACTTAGTCATATATGTATTAGGAATCGAAAATGATTTGTGGATACCGTTTTTCTGCACCCGCTGCACCCGGTCTGATGTGGCATCCACGTCCTTAATAATTTCTTTAAAACCCCAGTTCCCTCGTAAATACTGTCATAAAGAAAAGAATCAGAAAGGTCGTGTATTTTCCCCCTTCTTCTCTCAAAGAAAACAATCAAGATTTAGGAGATTTGAGGTTAACTCATTGATCTGATTTAAGTCAGTATTATTCTACTCCAACTTTAGGTGATTACAAAGGTAAGAATTTTGTGTTTATTTTTCGTCTTAGGTGATTACAAGGGTAAGAATTTTGTGTTTATTTTTCGTCTTTAAGGTGTTGTTCTGTTTTTATCATGTTAGATTGATATCCATGGTGGATCTGTTGTAAAGGAGGTGCCGGTTTTTCGAGCATTCTTTATAAACATAGGTTTAGCTATGTGTGTGTTGTCACCCTCTTTAATTTGTATACCTTTCATGAAATTGACTGACTGGATGTGCATCATTCTATTTTGTGTGATGGTTGATTCCATAATCTTCTTTAGGCTCAATAATTACTAGTTGTGCACCCTGCTTATCGATTTCTAGGTTGCATAGCCTTTAAGAAAAGCATCATTGTATTCACACCTTTGAATTTGGTTTAGGATCTTGTTGGATTTTTAAAATTCCAGGTCTTTGAAATATTTTTCTTAAGTTTGTGTTCGAATTCTAAAATGTTTTCTGGTTCTTATAAGGCTAATATAATAACACCAAGCGAGTTTGATAATGCACAATATTTTTCTTATACGAAACTACAGGCAAAGTGTAATTCTGTTAATCATTCAAGTCTACTTTTGTTATTCAATCTTTAAAGGTAGAAAACCTCTTATTCATCAAATTATTTTTCATTCCGAAGGAATCACAACCTAAACCGTGGGAGCTACACTAGCAAAAGGATCATTGATGGTGCAGGACGCCTGTATGAGGGAGAATTTTTTAGAGCTACATCAGATATCTTTTTAGTTAGCTTTTGGTTTAATATGGTTCTGTAAAACAAGTAAAAAAGTTATGAATGTTTCATGTATCATCTATGTTCAGTCTTAACACTGTATACTCTTTCTACTAGATGAATGGAGGACTTTAAGTACGATTGTTTATCTGACATTCCTATACATGTTTAAGTTTATTAACAGGTTCAGGTCTTAATAGTTCTTGTTACTTATTTGTCAGTCTTTAATGGTAATAGTTGGAAGATGCAGTTGTATAGAAATGAATGGTGGGTGTGTGTCAATACATTAATACTGAGTAACCAACATATGAAACTTAGAGTATTCGTATAAGAGACCTACAATGTTGTAGACTATTACAATTTACAAACTCCTTTAACATGATTATAAGACAAAAACGAAAAAAAGTTGATAAGCTAAAAACAGTAAAAAAGAGTTGCATAACCCAAGTACTTCATTTACATGTTGAAATATGGAAAAATCCATATTTGATTCTAGCACCATCATATTAACCTCCTACAATAGGTAACAATCATCTCTAAACAGATGATATGGACCTTCTAGAATAGCTGAAAATTATCTATAGTATGATACACTGCTTTGATTTTTACCTTTGGTAGGGAATTCAGGAACCCAGGAAAATCAGAAATAAAAATGCTGAACAACCTGCTGTTTTCTAAGAATGTGTTTCTGTACGATGTATTGTTCAAGTCAGATTTATGAGCTTAAGTATTTTGATCTGTTAGTTATGGGATTGACTTAGAAAATAGTACTTAACATCTCTAGTATGATATCATGCATTACTCATTATATGCAGCACCCATCACTATTTCTGTTTTGCAGTCAAAATCTTCTTAGTTTCACTCTGACAACCCAGTGCAGCACATCCAATTGCTAGAACCTAGTATCAAGAACACAATTCACAATTCCTACTGATACATCATTTACCAATCTGCGCGAAACATATAGGAATCACTAACAAAAAAACCTTATACGCCCTCTGATAGGTCCTAACTTGTGATAATGTTAGCGTAAGAATACTTTCTCTTCCGGTGAGAAATAAACCGTAATAGTTGAATAAATTATCTGATAATACTTGACACTTTCTGGGCTGCTTTAAGTAAGCCAAGCCGTTTACAATCATGCCGAGAATAAAGGGAAACTAGTAGCTAACTAACTGACTCAAACACGTAAATAGACACGTAAAACAGAGCATGAAACAACTAACTCAAGCTTCCCACGTTCCCAAAGTCCCATACGACCCGTTCTCGTCTCTTGTTGAATGCAGTTTATCACAAATACTTAGGATAGGGTTTACAGAACCTCGTTGTGCCGTGGCCGCCTATCAACACTCCCCCCGTTTAGTGGATCCTTGTCCTCAAGGATCGTCGGTGAGAATTCACTGAGCGATTGCGTCGTTTGTTCCCAGGTGGCGTCCTCCGGTAGTAGATGCTTCCATTGCACTAGGCTCTCTTCAACCAGTTGACCTCCCTGTTTGACCCAGCGGTTGTCCATAATTAATTGTGGTTCAAGTTCGACCACTCCTTCATCGGAGACTGGTGGCAACGTTGTCTGTTGTGGTTCCGTAAGGCTATTATTTTCTTGGTATCGTTTAAGTAACGACACATGAAATACGGGGTGAATGCATGTGCCTTCCGGTAAGTCGGGTTTGTACGCGACTGGTCCGAATTTCTTCAAGATCACATAGGATCCGCAAAATCGACTTTCCAATTTCTGATTGACCCTTTTGAAGGCTGTTTGTTGTCGATAAGGATGGAGCTTCAACAACACCCGTTCGCCCACGTTAAATGAAATATCCCTCCGCTTGTTGTTGGCCATTTGCTTCATTCGTTTAACTGAGCTCGCTAAATTAACCTTCACTTGCTGAAGCAGTTCATCGCGAGTCATTAACTGCTGATCCACCTCGTGTACTGGGGACAGTCCGTCTGTGTAATATGGAATGGTAGGAGGCAGTCGTCCATAAAATGCTTGGAATGGGGTCATCCCAGTAGAAATATAGTAGGTAGTATTATACCATTACTCTGCCGTGGATAAATAATAACTCCACTTACGCGGCTACTGGTGCACGAAACAATGAAGGTATTGCTCGAGGAAGCGATTGACGACTTTTTTCTGTCCATCGGTTTGTGGGTGGTATGCGGAACTGAGCTGCAATTTGGTGCCCGACATCTTGAAGAATTCCTGCCAGAATTTGCTGATGAAAATTGGGTCTCGGTCACGAATGACGGACTGCGGCATCCCGTGAAGTTTGATAATTCCCTCTACAAATTTATCGGCTATTGTTTTTGCAGTAAACGGATGGGTTATCGTAATGAATGGGCTGATTTACTCAACCTGTCGACGACCACCATAATCGTATCCTTGCCTTGAGAAGCGGAAGGCCTTCAATAAAATCTAAAGTGATGTCGTCCAGACCCTGCATGGGATTGGCAGCGGTTGGAGGAGTCCGACCGGAGCTAGTGTTTCATCCTTGACCTTTTGACATACTTCGCATCCTTTGAGTACTCCTGGACTGATTTATGCATTCCCGGCTAATAGAACTGTTGTTCCAATTTCTTATATGTGCGTAAAACTCCTGAGTGGCCGCACACCTTCGTATCGTGCATTTCATGTAGCAATTTGCTACGTAAGGCTCGTTTGTCTGTAATGACAACTTTTCCTTTGAAGAAAAGTAGCCCCTGACGCCATATATAAGGTCCCTCGGGATGACCCGTTGCCTTGCGACCCATTGACTGGATATACAGATCATTTGTTGCTGCCGTTTTAATGTATTCCCATATACTGACATGCGGAATAAAAATGCTATGGAGAATGGGACTACCTGGTTTGCGTGATAATGCGTCGGCAGCAGAGTTTTCAGGTCCAGGTCGGTTGACTATCTCGTAGTCGTACCCAAGGAGTTTAGCTACCCATTTATGTTGTTCTGGTGTGGCAATCCGTTGTTCCAAAAAAAACTTGAGATTGAGCTGATCCGTTTGAATGTAAAATTTCTTGCCCAGAAGATACGGACGCCATAAACGTATAGCCTCTATGATGGCTAACATTTCCTTGGCGTAAGTGGACCAGGATTTCTTTGTCACTCCAAGTGCTCGACTCATGAATGCCACCGGTTTGCCTTGTTGAGACAGTACAGCTCCTATTCCTTCCCCGAAAGCGTCCGTCTCAATGGTAAATGAGTCCTTGAAATTCGGCATTTCTAATGTGGGAGTGGTTTTCATGGCCTGTTTGAGTGCCAAAAAAGCCACATCTGCTTCATCATTCCAGCCGAATTGGCCTTTCTTCAAGAGGTTGGTAAGAGGCCGAGCTAGAATGCCGTAATTTTGAACGAACTTCCGGTAATAACCTGTCAAGCCTAAGAACCCACGTAGTGCTGAAAAATTATTAGGTTGTGGCCATGCCACCATTGCGGCTATTTTACTCTTGTCCACTTCTACTCCTTGGTTAGTAACGACATGACCCAAATACTCTAGTTTTTGTTGCCCAAAGGTACATTTACTAGCCTTAACAAAAAATTGGTGTTGCTTCATTATCTCCAAGGTTTACCTTACATGCACTAAATGTGTGTCCCACGAAGGACTATAAACTAATATATCATCAAAGAAAACTAATATAAATTTTTTAAGATGAGGCCGAAAAATAGAATTCATAATGGCCTGGAAAGTAGATGGTGCATTGCATAAGCCAAACGGCATAACCAAATATTTTAGTGTCCATTATGCGTTCGAAAGCAGTCTTAGGGATATCAAGAGGATTAACTCGTACCTGATGGTACCCAGCCCTCAAGTCAAGCATGGTAAAATATGAGGCACCATAGAGTTCATCCAACATGTCCTCCACGATGGGGATTGGAAATCGGTCTTTAATGGTTGTTGCGCTGAGTGCGCGATAATATGTATAAAAACGCCAATTTTCATCTTTTTTCTTCACCAAAAGGACGGGTGATGAGAAAGGACTAGTGCTGGGTTGAACAAGTCCTGAGCTTAGCATTTCTTGGACCTGTTTTTCAATCTCCTCTTTTTGATGATGCGTGTATCGGTACGGTCGCACATTAACTAGTTCGGTTCCTTCCTTTAGAGGACTGTTGTGATCAATCGCGCGGATGGGAGGCAATCTTGAAGGTTCTAAAAATACATCAGATTATTCCTACAATACTGCTTGCATGCTTTGATGTATGAGGTCTTCTGGGTCCGTTTTGGTGACTGGTAATCAAAAAGCTAGGATAGTATGGCCTGGTCGAGCGCCCTTGGATATTTCTTTAAGTGATGCCGCTTGAATATTTTGTCCATCGATCCCTATCAAACGTCTGGTCTGGTTTTCCCAGGAAAATTCCATGGTCAATCTTTTCCAGTTGCAAACCACGGACCCGAGTAGCTCAAGCCATTGGATTCCCAAGACTAAATCCAATCCTGTGAGTGGTAGAGAATAAAGAGTTAATGAAAATTTATGCCTTGCAAGTTTACTGGTACCTCATCGAACCTCCCATGGCATCTAAGATCGGCTTTGTTAGCTACCCTCACTGTAAATGCCTCAGTCGGTATCACTGGTAATCATAGTAGGTTGGCTATACGCTCACTGATAAAATTGTGAGTCGATCCGCTGTCAATTAACGTGATTACTTCGTGGGCACCGATCCTGGAAGCTACTCGCATGGTCTTGGGTGTTGTCCAACCTGTTAGAGCATGCAGCGTGGTCTCTGGTTCGATAATCCCCTCCTGGTTCTCCTCTACTAGTGGTTCTTCGTTTACGGCATCACAAGTGCCGTTTTCGCCATCGTGACCTTCCAACATGAGGATTCGGGGGTCCTGACATTTATGTCCTGCAGTAAAACGTTCGTTACAGTTAAAACACGGTCCTTGAAGTCGCTTACACTGCATTGCTTCCCAACTCAAGCGTCTAATAGGGGCGGCCGGTGTTATTGGTGATGTTCGGTTAACTGGAGGTAAAGCTACGGGAGCTCGCAATGGAGGTAGAGGGCGTGTGAATCTCCGCTGTCTCGTTAGATGGTCATCTCTCATACGTGCGAAGCTGATGGCATCTTTCAGTGTTTGAGGTTTAAACATTCGAACCCCGTCCGAGATATCCGTTCGTATACCGCCCATGAAAGTTCCCACAAGAGCTTTTTGTGTCCAGCCCCTCACACGGTTGCCCAAGCGTTCAAATTCCTTCTGGTATTCACGCAAGGACCCAGTTTTTCTGACCCTCGAAAGGGCTTCGTCGAAATCCTCGCACTCCGAAGGTCTGAAGTGATCCCAAAGTTCCTCCTCAAATTCCAGCCACGAGAGCACGCGTCCGTCTTCCTGGAATGTTCTGCGAATACACTACCACCACTGGTTGACTTCCCCTTCCAAGTGGTAGGAGGCTAATGAAACTCTTTGTGCCTCGGGCGTATTCTGGAACTCGAAAAATTGGTTCACGTGATTGAACCACTCTGTCGGATCATCTCCTGAAAATCTGGGAAATTCAAATTTTTCTGTTTTGGACAATACCACCAGTCATCCTCCTTCGTGTCCGTCTCGGTGATGATGTCCGTGGATGGGATTCTCCTGGTTTGCAAGCAAGATATAGGAACGGCTCTTGAGAGTTTCTTCTACATGACGAAGTCGGTCATCCATACCAAGCTCTATCCGGTGTAACCCTTCTTGTACTCCACCCAATCCTGCTTCTAGCTGCTCGATTCGCTCCTTATTGGTTCCCATTAAAAAAATTCAACCTGGATCTGATACCAATGATAGGTCCCAACTTGTGATAATGTTAACGTAAAGAATACTTTCTCTTCCGGTGAGAAATAAACTATAATAGTTGAATAAATTATCTGATAATACTTGACACTTTCTGGGCTGCTTTAAGTAAGCCAAGCCGTTTACAATCATGCCGAGAATAAAGGGAAACTAGTAGCTAACTAACCGACTCAAACACGTCAACAGACGCGTAAAAAAGAGCATAAAACAACGAACTCAAGCTTCCCACGTTCCCAACGTCCCTTATGACCCGTTCTCGTCTCTTGTTGCATGCATTTTATCCCACATACTTGGGATTGGGTTTACGGAACCTCATTGACTACTGTGGCCTCCTATCACCCTCCCTTTAAAGGAAGATATCTTCCAAAACCTGATATAGAATCATCAGAATAGTGAACAACAACTACCGTCTAGCAGACGAAGGTGGCATGCTCGTTAGCAAACGTGATCCGAAATGACTAAACAAGGGGAAATGCTAGTTTCCCCGAAGATTCTCACGAATGTTTTTCCGAATAGGGAATCCAATGGTCCTCATCCAAACTCTTTATCATTGGGATGGTAAAAGATAAAGGTGGGGCATCCTTTTTATCTCAGTCGAGAGAAAATTCGGAAAAAAATCTTCGGGAAAACTAGCATTTCCGCTAAACAAGTCAACATCAATAAAAACATCAAATAGTAAAAAATTTAATTTTTCACATCTTCCATCAATTATAGGGATTTACAAAATATACATTGAGGAAAAAAATATAATTATGTTTAGAGCTGCACAGGAACCGACCGGAACCGAAGAACCGGACCGGAACCGACAAACCGGACCCTAAAAAAACCGGACCGAGGGTACAGGGTACAGGGTACAGGTAAAAAATTTAGGAACCGGGTACAAACGGGTACAAGGTACAGGTACAGCCTAAGAATCGACCTGTACCGACCCAAGGAACCGATCAATATTAACCATTGATCTTTTTATGTTGATTTAATCTCTATCGTTGAAACTGTGGCTAAAATTACATCAAAGTTTAACCAGCAGAAGCAGAATTCCTCTTTCGTAATCTCTTCAAAGAAACCTAAAATTCAATTTCCAACATCTACGCACGTAATCTTAATCAAAGAGGTAAGGATTACTATTCTCTTAGTTCTTAATTGTTACGATTTCTAGTTCTAGAATCAATTATTATCGTACTGATGTTCTGTTTTGCACTGGTCTGATTTTTTTTATCCTCATAAAATTCATGGGTTTTAGTCTTTAGATGAGATCTGGAGCTTGTTTTGTTGAATTTCTGTTAAATCAAGCAAATGTGTTGTCAAAATTAATATTATAGTTGTGAATTTCATTATTGTTACTGAAAGTGTTTATAGGGTTTACTTTCAATTAGTATGTACCTTTTTGTTTTTCTCTGAGAAAAACCTGTAGTATAGAGGGATTGAATTACTTCTGGGATCTTCTTAATATGTCTAGAATGACTAGGTTTGTAATATTTTGATTTCGATGCGGAAGAATACGATTGTATGCATATCTTTCTGGATTTCCGATGGATTCCCACGTTACAATGCCCAATTCTAAAAGTTGTTGTATCATCAAGTAAGATATGTAGTGTTGTTCATTCAGTAACAAGGTTTAGAAAAATCTGGTTTTGAAAGAACTCTGTTGAAAATGATATCATTGGTGAAATTTACTTGCTGTGCAGATGATTTTTTTCGAAAATTGCATAGTTTACTAGTCTAGATAGATATTGAAACATATTTTGATGGGTGTGTTGCGTTGATATATCATATTTTACATTCCATTCCTGATAGTTGCACTTGCACAACATAAATGGCACTTGCACTTCCATTCCTTTTCACTTTTCACTGGCAGAGGGTTAGGGTTAGTTTTGTTTTCTTATATATTGCATCCTTGCAGGAAGCGAGGAAATTTAAGAGTTCAAACTTCAAAGCATTCAAGCGAGGAAATTCAACGATAAGAAATGGTAAGTCAGTGCACATTTGTCTTTTTGTATGTTTCAGTTTCTTATGATTGCTTGATGTATGTTTTTTTATCAATTGCCAATTCATTTCCCAAGTATCCAGTCATGTATGTCCATCCATTCAGTGATTCAGAACCTGTTTATGTTTGTTTTTCTTCTGTTATGAAAAAGGTGAAAGCAGATTTTATGTTACTCTTTGAAGAGTATAAGTCTATGCATTCAAATGGACACGAGGGGTCAAGTAGCAGCACTAGTGTTTTTTCTGTAACTGATAGTGCAGTTTCTATGCAAGAGAAAAGTTTTCTATCCAGGATTAAATCAGGGAAGAAAAGGCATAAAAAGAACCCATCTGGATCTGGTGTTGAGACTACAACAGAGTTGGACAGGTATTTGATGGATGTGATGGATGTGTCTGAGTCCGAAGGTGAGGAAGTTGATTCCAGTTTTGATATATTGGTTTGGTGGAAGAACAATAGCAGCAGGTACAAGATACTCTCATATATGGCAAAGGATATATTAGCCATGCCTGTGACTTCAGTTGCTTCTGAATCAGCATTTAGCACCGGAAAACGAGTGCTTAGTCCATGGAGAAGTTCCTTATCTACTAGGACGGTCGAGGCATTGCTCTGTACACAAAGTTGGTTACTAAAACCGATTGCTCTAGATCTTTAAAATGATTATATACCGGACGACAACTCTAACGTTGAGGAAGGTAATATGATTTTTTTTTCTTTTTCTTTATTAATCATCAATTCAATATTTAATATGAATTCATTTCTTAATGGATGTTGCAGAGTTATTGGGTCCTATGCCAGCGCCAGAATCTTTTGATCCTTGAAGTTCATTGGATTTATTTACATGTTGGTTATTCTTCTTTTTTGTGTTTGTCTGTTTATTTGACGTTAAAAATAACTTCTTTAAGTACCAAATTTTATTTGACGGAACAACCAAACTTTTTGTGTTTGTGTTTATTTGAGGAACTAATTATTGTATACATTTCGTAATTAGATTGAAATGGTAGAAACACTTAAATTTTTTTTTTTTATTTCAAAAATTTATATTTAAATTTCATATATAACAAAAAAAAAAAAAAAGTACAGGGTACGTACCCGGAACCGGACCCGGGGTACAGGGTACAAAACCGGAACCGGACCGAAGGTACGGGGTACAGGGTACAGGTATAAAACTTAGGAACCGACCCTAGGGAGGTACAGGTACAGGGTTCCATCAAGAACCGAGCCGAACCGACCTTTGTGCACCCCTAATTATATTGCATATAATGTGATATACACTCATAACTAAAATGATCAATAAAGGGAGCTAACCTAATTTTGTCCTTAACGGGTAAAAACCAACTACCCAGAAAAAAATTATGATAAAGTGAACACATTCAAGTTGAACCCATGGATAAATTCAACGTAATCTACTAAAAAACCAATCACGTAATGAAATTAAAAAGAGTAAAAAATCGCAAAGTAAACAGTGGTAAAGAGGATGAGCTGAAGGTGCCAGTTGATTATACGGACTACTGGATTTCGACATTCTAAACCAAAGGTAGATCAGCAACAGATGAAGAAATTAATTCTCAAAAAAAAATTGTTTTCGTTTCTAAATTTTATGGAAAAATTGATCTTCGATCAAGATAGCTCGTTTTACTCTATATCTTTTCTTCTTTTGATCACTAACGTGGAAACTAAGATTTTTAAGAAAATATTAAAGACGTAGACGCCACATCAGGCCGGGTGCAGTGAGTGTAGCCTAACGGTATCCACAAATAATTTTCGATAAACATCATATTACCTCCTTCCTGACCTATTTTAAAAGACAGTGTCTCATACCCCTTTGTTTACTATGAGTAGAATTTAGGCAAAACGAAGGTGGCAAATAAGTGAAATCACTAGTTAAACTCGGTTCAGCTTGGTTTGGGTATTACCTAATGGTCCAGCACAGGAGAGAAAGCATAGAGAATAATATCTTGAAAGATGGATAAGGTAGTTCGAAATTATAGACCTAGACCCCATATGCTTCTTAAGTAGCTAGGGGCCATCTTCAGTCGGTCCCGTAGATTATATATGATCAAGATACATTAATCCAGATAAACATGATTAAAAATAAATAAGTGTGTACATCATGGCTGTCATCATCTTGGTTGGATTAGAATGAAGAGGAGGATTCGATCACAGGCGTACGACCAGCACATGGTGTGGAAAGCGTGAAGGACCCGGAAAAGGTGTTCCACAAGTTATCGTGGTCGCAGACGGCTAACCGTGAAATACAACCAACCTAATTCATTAAAAAAAGTAATTATGCAACTAATTTAATCAAGTCATGGATCATGATTTTGAACACTACGTTAATTCATTACGTTGTTTTCCTTTTATTGGTTAGGCACTTTTCAAACCGATTGCATCATGTGTTTATTTATTTGATAATAATATTAATATGGATACATTAATTAAATATCCCTACAAATAAAACTTTTTATAAATATCCTTATAAAAATTAAATATGTCCTACATCTTTAAAAAGTTTTATCCATTTAAAATTAAATTATCTTAATATCCTTATTTATTTAATTTTTTTTTTATCTATTACATATAATATTTTATTTTATTTTTAAAAAACAATAAATTCCTTTCTGTCGCTTCACCACCACCGCCATTTCACTACCACTCCAACTTGGCTAGTGGGGGTGGTGGTGGTAGAATGGTGGTGGTGGCTCTGGCGGTGGCGATGGTAGAATGGTGGTGGTGGTGGTGGTGATGGTAGTGCTAGTGGTGGTAGAACATTGGTGGTGGTGGTGCTTGTGGTGGCAGTGGTGGTGGAATGTTGATGGTCGTGGTGGTGTCAACAAAGTTGATACCAAAAATCTGGTGTCAACATTTTAAAGTTAACATCAAAATCTGGTATCAACTACCCCAGTTGACACAAAAACTGAAAACTCATAAAAAAGTTATGTTGGTGTCAGCATTTTAAAATTGACATCATAATCTGGTGTCAACAAACCAAAGTTGACACCAAAACTGAAAATTCCGAAAAAAAATTATGTTGTTGACATCATAATTTGGTGTCAACAAACCTAAGTTGACACCAAAACTGAAAATTCAAAAAACAATTATGTTGTTGACATCATAATCTGGTGTCAACAAACCCAAGTTAACACTAAAAACGAGTGTCGATAAGCCAAAGTTGACACAAAAACTGAAAATTCAGAAGAAAAAAAAAATTGTTGTTGACATCATAATCTGGTGTCAACAAACCCAAGTTGACACCACAACTGAAAATTCAGAAAAAAAATAAATTGTCGTTGGCATCATAATCTCGTGTCAACAACCAAAGTTGACATCATAATCTAAAGTCAACATGTCAAGTTGACACTAAAATAAATATTAAAAGAATAAAAAAATTTAATATACATGAATGAGTGAACTTGGCGTGAGTATAACACGCATCTTCCGACCGTGGAGTCGGTCGCGCTACCATTGCACCACAAAATCAACGTACCACAATTCATTATATGTCTTCCTAATAACATTATGGTCATACACTGACACCAAACCATAATTAAAAAATATTGAGATTCTTTTAAACAAAACCGAGACTGCTAAGAACCAAGTTGTGATTCAGTCAGTCATTCGTGATCTACGGACTATCTCATACAATCACAAAGCTAATATGAAATTCATCTAAAAAAAAAGAAACACATTTTACATTTATGTTAAGATTTGTTGAAATACATACCTTAATTATTTCAAATGTTCCGTTTTCAACTGTTATCGGTATACAATATACGGTTTATATTAATTGAGGTTAGTGTGTATTGTGTACAAGTGTTGATATTTGATATGAATGCTAATGAGCCAGAAACATAGCCACATCAAAATTTTGAAGAAAAAAAACATATACACGTACTAGTAGAAATTATTAAGAATTTAAATATTAATACAAGTAAGAATACATATACTATTTCTGTTTCAGGAAAAGGGTTATTATTATTTTTTTATTTTAGTTTATTTTTAGGTTAAAATAAAAAAGTGATAGTAACTTTTTTCCTGAAACGGAGAGAGTATCAATTAAGCTATGATATTAATTTCATGTATGACCTTGTTGAAAACTGCACAATCTTAAGCTATCATATTTTAAATGGGTCTTAATTAGGTTTTGGAAATTAGTTCCCTATCTCGAATGATTGTTGCATGAATAAGAAAGAATCCATATGAAAAACCCTCTAATTTTTTTTAAACCCTAGTTTTCATTTCTTCAATTTCTAACCAAAATAATCAAAATTGACAATCTCCACAACTAGAATCATCATCCACCACTATATCCATTGCTAATTTATCAATCCAACCTCACCACCACCACATCAATAACCACACCCAATCTCCACCGCCACCACCACCACTATCTTCATAGCCAATTTCATTATTTCAACCTCACCACAACCTCGTTCCAACCTCTACATCACCAATTTTCATCATTCCAATAATAACCACCACAACCTTCATCATCAATTTCATCGTTCTAACCGTTTTTCATCTCCATCACTATTGGTTATAGTACCACCATCACGGGAAGAAACTTAAAAACAGAAAGAAGATAAAGTCAAGAACAAAAAGCCGTTATCACAAGATATGAAATTGGTGGAGGTGGTGGCGGAATAAGAGGTGGTGCTGGAGTGGTGGTGGCGTCGTCGACGAAGATGGGTCGTTTTTAGAAATTGAGAAGAAGAAATATAAGATATAGGTTACACTAATTAAATGATAAAAGGTTAGAATAGATATTATTGTTAAAAAATAGATTTCCTTCTAAAAGATACGAGTATATATCTATATCTATATATATAATATGTAGGGATAATCGTAAAATCCCATAAATAGTAAGATATTTATTCAATTCCCACTATGTGTATTTGAAGCAGTTTTATAATCTCTCCAGTAGAAAATCATTGGAAGCCTTTTTCAAGGGGAAAAAATTAAAAACTAAATGACAAAGAAATTCTTACATACCCCGTCGAGCAGGTCTAGTCCACATCCAAATAGTTATAGCAAATAGTAACATTTTTTTTTGAAGCATATTAGCAACATATCTGGAAGGGACTCCATCTCTAATCTTATCCATAAGAAAAGGAGTGGTTGTGAAAGTTTGGCATCTACCGATCAAACTTTTACGCTCTTAGCCGGTTCCTATGTACTACACAAATGATTAAATTTGATCATTTTGAACCAATATACACCTATCAAATGGATAAAATGACTACTTAAACGTTTTAATTTGAGGCTTTGCATAGCGCGATATAGTCTTAGTTAATTGATAAAGACTTGGTCTCTTGACAAAGAATAATCATTGGCGACAAAGAGTAAGTCCGTAGCTAACTTTTTTATATTCATTTTTCTTTTCTTTTTTTAGATATTTTAACATATTTTTACTATACAAGGGTCTTATTAAATATATTATAATATCTAAAAATCTTATCAAACATATATAAATAGATTTTTTACTATTAAGGTACAATTAAATATATCGTTGTACTCAAATTTATCAGTTTACTATAGCGGAAAATTCTATTTGTCCGTCCATATTACTGGGCAAACCAAACCATATGTTTTCATTTGTCCGTCCATATTGTTGGACAAACCAAACCATTTGAGAGGTATGCATAGGACTCGACCTTACTCACCAGCACGAAGAGAGAGTTGGGGCACTCCATTCTACAAGTGACAAGTCAACGAGTTGCTAAATCAATGAGGAAAAAAATTAATGGCACACTGTTGGAGCATTTTTGATCTAGATACTATTTTTCGATGTGTAACTGATTTCTTAAAAGAAGTTGTCATAAACCGGTGAAGCTTTAATTTTCACAAAAATAATAAGTTGTTCACTTCACTTATATCACGGATACTGTTCTACTTCTTTTGTTTGCCATCGCATTTCCCCAACCATAACCTTCTATGAGGTAAGTCTACATCTTTATAACATACTTGCACTTCTAAATTTCTTTTGTTTGACATCGCAATTCCCCATTATAACCTTATATGAAATAACTCTGGATCTTGGTAGCACATTTGTAATGTATGAGCAAATACCCTGAATTCAGCTCACGCTTACGTAAACACCATAATATTGTTTGAGGCTTTGAGCACAAAATTAATCCGGTTGATCGGGGACTCACTGGAAACGAAGTCATGAATAGACAACGACTCTACTGATTACTCCATTCTTTCGGTATATATAGACGGAATTTACAAAGTTTTTTAGAATAAGAAAAAAAAATCATAAATATCCATCATTTTTTTTGTTTTTTCTTTATGTTATTTTCAAAAATAAAAATATTATCTAATGATAATATACACAAAGACATTTGTGGACTAAGTCATTTTGAAATTGGAGTCCCGCTTATCTAATAAGACCACTAAAATTCAAAATTCCGCCTTTATATGTGGGATGGGGGAAGTTTTTTTTTTCGGAAACACTTAAGACAGTCAAAATCTTAGATATTACGCATACATTGGTTGTACACAACTTTCATATATGACACACTGAATATTTCAAGAAAGAAAATATAAAATCCATCGAATTTGAAAAAAAATACCATTTCCAAATCTTGGATTTAGATGGTGTCCATCGGACGATTTAGATTTGGGCTCATCGTTGGTCCGTGTTTGGTAGCTGTTAATTGTTTTATGCTCATCATATCAGGGAGAAACCCCCTTTTCTCGACTAATTTCTCTTTTCTGTCGGTCCTATAGATATATTAGTTGTTATTAATTGCTAGATCTGTGGTATGATCATATTGTTTCTCATCTTTACTTTTATTCTTAATGGACTTGGAGAGTCTTGGCTGCGTTTGGTTTTGGTTGTTGATATGCTTCCATGAAATTAATAATGGTGATGATGGTTCTGCAGTTACAAATAGTTATTTTACCGTCTACACCATCCATATTTACCATCGTCTCTAACAGGTATCACCTCCCTGTATCTGATTGAGTTCACCAGGATTTGTTGTTATTGTTGCATTTGTTATATCATAACCTCTTAATTCTTATTGAATTTGTTACCTGCTATCTAAATGTTGTTATCCCCTCTGCTTTTAATCCATTTTATCCTTCTATAATTACCTTTCTTCATGTATCATCTTTACTATTTATCTGCTACAATTACCTTTCTCTTCAACCTTGGTTTCTTGATCTATTTGGCTTCCTGTGAACCTAATTCTTCGATACCCCAATTCCTCAACACTCTAGATTATTTGAAACCCAATAATGCAGGTTGTTTTCTCTTTTACCACCATATGCTCCTTTGTCAGCTCAACATCTCTGGATTTCTGTTTTAATGTTATAGTTGGTGGTGTTTACTAAGACCATTAGAAGCTCTTTTATGGTTAGAATGCCTTGATAGACGTCTTTGAAGGATTGATGGAGGTTGTTTATTAGGAGGTTTGGGTTACTCTTCTCTTTGATTAAGTTTGAATAATTTTAGTTTATGTTTCGGGTTTGAATACTAGAGTCTTTTTTGGAGACAAGTTAAAATTTAGTTATGGGAACCATCCTTGATCAATGTGGTTTTCTTTCATTGTTGAAGAATTGAAGTTGCTCCCTTCAATGTTATAGAATTGAAGTTACTAACTATGAAGCAAGGCTAAGGGTAATAGCATTCAATACCTCATTTAAGAAGCAAATGGATTTTTCTCTATGGGATTCAAGTGTAATTAAAGGTACAATATGTGGAACGTCAAGATTTGGAGGCAACGCAGACAACGTCAGGAATGGTTTCAATTAGATTGAAGTTAGTATCCATGAACTACCCAGACTGGCTTTTGCTAATTCCACCTAACAATAGGACATCTCAGATCAAACTGTATTGATCTAATTTTGTACAACTATCAGCAACAACAGCAGCACTAAAACACGCCAATTCCATTTACACAAAACGATGACTATCAACTCTTTAAAGACGCATATACCTCTTTGATATTGATGCAAAAGTATATAATATGGACTTCAGGTACATCTGTCGTAGACGCAACAACAACAACTGCAGCAGCTACAACAACATGACATGCCGCCTTCACCACATGAAACATGATCAGGTTTAACTCGCTGACGAGTATAACTAAAAATATCACAATATAGCACTAATAGCCTAATGCTTGTAGGCAATCCTCTGGGGCCAGTTGATACTCCACCTTCTTTTCGAGACGCTGTTTGTCTAGTCTGTAATTATCTTGTTTTTTCTTAGTTTTAGTTTTTAATAATTTTAGTAATAGTAGTGATTATACCTTTATTATTAGTTGTATCTTTCGAGGGAAGAGATTGGATTCTACTTCAAGCCACACTCAAAGTTAAAAGACTCAGTTTGAAGTTATGGATAAAGCCGTAAAACAAAAAGGTAGACAGTAGTCGTTTGAGCAGTACTCCGTGACATCTGGAGACGAAGGCCTAACTAGCATCTCAGATCAATTGCAACGAACCACATCACCAACAACCAAGTTCCTATGGACATATTCATGTCCATCAAAAGTGCAATTTTTTTTGTGGAAAGCATTTGAGAAGCCCTGCAAAGCCTTGAAAACATTATTCCGACCCACCTCGCTAATTCTAACTGCTACCTCTGCTGCAATTCGAATCCGGAAAATACTACTTGTATCTCACTTCAATATCATATTACTGTAATTTT
Source organism: Papaver californicum (assembly GCA_023531435.1). Lineage (NCBI taxonomy): Eukaryota > Viridiplantae > Streptophyta > Magnoliopsida > Ranunculales > Papaveraceae > Papaver > Papaver californicum. The sequence goes on along the minus strand of JAJJMC010014297.1, from coordinate 88,849 downwards.
TTGGTATACTAGTTGAACTAGGGCTGCACAAACCCGACCCAACCCGCCAACCCGATCCGCACCCGCCCAAATTCACCCGACCTGTACCCGGCCCGCCGATGAACGGGTCGGGTCCGGGTGCTATTTTCTTTAACCCGTCTTCAGGCGGGTCAGGTGCGGGTGATAGATCCTCTCACCCGACCCGACCCGCCCACCCGCCATAAAATATTATCCTCGTTAAAAGAGAAAAACTTGTTTTCTACCCCTTTCTCTCTTTTAGTTCATTCTCTAGAATCTCTACCAAACCTACAAACTTAGAGCAAAAAATCAGACCAAATCTATCGCCATGATAAGTTAAAAATCCTATTTCGTTCTTCCATATTTTTCTTCATATCTTCAATAACCTTTCCTTCAAAACTCTTTTCTTCTTCAACGATTGATTACTATAAGAAGCTTGTCTAGAATCCTAATAGAGATGATTGTTCTGCTGATGATGAACTTAAGACCTAGCATATTGAATATGTTAAGGTCAATCAGGCTACCTTGTTTGATCTTATAGTTTGACTCTGATTGTATTCATGGTTTTATTTTAGGTCAGTAGTCTTTGTAATCATGATTTAGGGGTTTTTTCAGCTATTTAGGGATTCCTGTTTTTTTTTTGTGATATTGCAATTAGATTAACTTTTCTCCAGATTGAGCTTAATTCATGAAAAAACTAATGTTTAAAATATTTGGGTACCTTTCATTTTGGATCCTGATTGTTCTAGTGTTGGGTTTCTTGGATTATTAAATAATCAGGACAAAGAGAAAACTTCTGGGATTTATTCTGTTACTACTTCCTTTGTTGCTTCTTCTTTTGTTGCAGTTGAGTTTGATACATTAATAGATGTTGAGTTTAATGATATTAATGGGAATCATGTGGGTTTGGATCTAAATGATTTGGTTTCTACTCAAGTTGGTGATTTTAAGTGCTATATTGATATTAAAAGTGGGGATTTGATTAATGCTTGGATTGAATATGATGGTGAAAGTAAAGTTTTTAATGTTTCTGTTTCTTATTAATGCTTGAGATTCATACTATTGATTGGAGTTTTTCCTCTTCATTTCATGGAACATCTAATTCTAGTCCTGGTCCTGTCTCTGGTCCCGGTGTTGGTGCTAGTTTATCAGCACTACCGGTCCACCACCACCACCACCACCATCAAGGACTAATTTTTATGTACCACTGGAGAATTTCTCAACTCCATCATCACCACCACATTTATTGGCTCCTTCTGTTTCAAATTCAGAAACTGAAAACCATGATCTTCATCAAATTGTCATAGCCATGAGCTAGCCATGTAAACAAGGTCCTGGCCGGATGACCCGCAGACACCCGCACCCGACTCGCTATAAAGTCGGGTTAGACCCGACCCAACCCGTCCTATGACGGGTTGGATATGGGTGAAAATCAAATCACCCGCCAACTGACGAATCGGATGCGGGTAAGGCCAAACCCGACCCGACCCACCCGATGTACAACCCTAAGTCGAACAGTGTTTAAACCTATAGGTACCACCCTCTTATAATAGCTCATATTTCAAATAGGAAAAAAAATGCTGGATTTCCTAAACCCTGTACCGCTATTCGTCAGAAAGATTCAATGCTCAAACAGAACAGACACCTGTGATAAATATGTTCAAGTTCCTAAAAAAGAAAAACACCGCTTTACAAGTGAAAGAAACCTATTCCCAACAACAAAACAGTGATTGCCCTCTTTTTCACTCTCTCGAACAGACAACACATTTTTGAGTCAGGCTGACATAAACAAGACAACTCAATTTCCTATTCGAGTTTCACACACCATGATTTTACAACCATTCACCGATTCTTTCAACGAGTCAAAGACTGAGAAGAATCAAAAATTGTATTTCCAACAAAGAATGAAACACATAAGCAATGACATCTGGTAGTTGGATTTTTATTGCCATTTGTCTTGGAAATTTCTAACTTGACAGCTAGCTTTATATTCAGCTTTGCAAAACAAGACAGTATATATAAACAAAGAGGGTGTGAAGAGAAAGAAAGAAAGAAAGAAAGAAAGACTAGTAGGCAGTAAGAAGAAAGCTTGAATCACAGTTTTAAGTTAACTCTACTTGAACTTGATTAACAGACAACCATACTTCAAAGGGTTCTCAAATCAAACTTGCCAAGATTTCTGTTTTCTTCAAAGGGTTCTCAAATCAAACTTGCAATAACTATATCAACAAGAATTTGAGTTTCTTTGTTGGTCTTGTTGGTCTTAAAATTTGCAGGGTGTTTGGATAAATGTTTAGGTGGTTGCTGTTTTTCAGTTTTTGAGAGTTTCAGGTCAGCTTTGCTTTTCCACTGTCTCACTCTAGATTCTTGGATTATTTCTTTATAGATTCTTATTTTGATTTTTACATAAAAAAATGGATTCAAATCCTACATGGAGTATGCTGGCATCATTCACACCATACTTAGTCTGTTTCGTAACTTTCTTCATATTCATAGAACAAATCAAATACTTAAAAAAGAAAAAATCATTACCAGGTCCAGTTTTAATCTTACCATTCTTAGGCAACGTTATTCAACTTGTTAAAAACCCAACAAAATTCTGGGAAGATCAAGCTAAGACAGCTAAAGAATCAGGGTTTTCTGCAAACTACATAATTGGTAAATTCATTGTTTTCATTCAAAACACGGAACTATCTCATAAGGTCTTTGCGAATGTTCGTCCTGATGCATTTCATTTAATCGGTCATCCTTTTGGCAAGAAATTATTTGGTGAACATAATCTTATTTACATGTCTGGTCAAGCACATAAAGATCTTCGCCGTAGAATCGCTCCGAATTTCACACCTAAAGCTTTATCCACATACATATCATTGCAACAAAGTATTATTCTTCAGCACTTAAAGAAATGGGAAAGTATGTCAATGCAAAATGGTAGTAAACCACTGCCTTTGCGGTATATATGCCGCGACATGAATCTCGATACATCACAGAAGGTATTCGTCGGTCCGTATTTGAATGAGAATTCTCGTCAGGAATTCAACAAAGATTATAATCTGTTTAATGTGGGATTAATGAAGTTGCCAATTGACTTGCCGGGGTTTGCATTCCACAAAGCTCGGTTCGCAGTTTCTCGATTAGTCAAGACACTTGGTGATTGTGTGAAGCAAAGTAAAATGAGATTGGTATCAGGGCAAGAGCCAGTTTGTTTGATTGATTTTTGGATGCAAGAGCTTCTAAAAGAAATGCAAGAAAGTGGGTCTGATGCAAATGAAGTGCCACCACATTCGAGCAATATCGAAATTGGTGGACATCTATTTGATTTTCTTTTTGCCGCTCAAGATGCATCAACTTCATCCTTACTATGGGCAGTGGCATTATTAGAGCAGAACCCGGAAATTTTATCAAAAGTTCGCCAAGAAGTGAGCCAAATATGGTCACCGGAATCTGACACACTTATAACAGCCGAGAATCTACGGGCAATGAAATATACAGAAGCTGTTGCTAGAGAGGTAATGAGATATAGAGCTCCAGCAACATTAGTCCCGCATATTGCCGGTGAAGATTTTCAGCTGACAGAATCATACACAATTCCTAAAGGAACGATTGTGTTCCCTTCTGTTTTTGAATCGTCATTTCAAGGTTTTACTGAACCGGAACGATTTGACCCAGGCAGGTTTGATGAAACTCGTCAAGAAGATCGGCTGTTTAAGAGGAATTTTCTAGTGTTTGGTGCTGGACCTCATCAGTGTGTAGGACAAAGGTACGCCGTTAATCACTTGGTCTTGTTTATTGCGATGTTTACATCACTACTTGATTTCAAAAGATTTAGGACGGACGGTTGTGATGATATTGCTTATGTACCTACGATTTGTCCTAAAGATGACTGTTCGGTGTATTTGTCTCGACGGTGCGCCCGTTATCCATCATTCGCATAATGAAGTGGGGCCAATCAAACTGGTGGGACAAAATGACGAAAATACCCTTTGATTGTGTGGAGTGTGAAATGTTTGAGATGTTTGTGGTTGCTTTTGTTTGGAAGGGTGTCATGGGAATTTGGTTTGTGTGAATATTTGAAGATTGAATGGTGGGGGTTGATTCTTTGTTTACCTTCTAGGGTTTATTAGCAAGTTCATGTTTAAGACGATAATTATGATAGGAATGTTTGGTTGGAATTCTTTGTTTTGGTCAAAAATCATCTTTTCTTTATTTGTTTTTGTTTTTGTTTGTGACGTTGAGTTTGAACGTGATTAATTTTTGACACTCCACCTAATTCAAAGTGTTTTTAGTCAAGCCTCCCTGTTTATAAGTTTTCCATGCTTTAAATTCCTCTTTTACTGGGTAAAACATTTGAGAAAATTACGAGTAACTTTTTCTGGGGCTTTTCTACCACTATTTAGAAGAGAAGTTGGATGGGTTGGTCTAGACGGTGCTTCCTAGAAAAAAGAGGTGGTACTAGAATCAAAAAGCCCAAAATTGTCAATTCTGCTCTTCATTGTTATTGGATTGGAGATATAGCTTAGAGAAATCAGCTTTGTGGAGGCAGATTATTCATCAAAAATTTGATGGCAACAATGATTCTTTCTTTCGTTCCTCTACTCTACTCTACTTCTAAGATTGTTGGTCATAATTTATAGGCTGGTATTTTAAAATCTAAGGAGTTGTCTGTCAAGAATATTGACTTGTCTATAAAAAGAAATGGTGCTAGCATACTCTTTAGGAAGGACACATGGGTTGGTGAATATCCTTTGCAATAGTTCTATTTTCAAGTTTTCTGGGAGAAAATTACAAGCAGTTAACGATTACAGTGACTTTTGATAATGCTTGGAACCTTAACGATTAGTGACCATATCTCTAAGAGTCTTAACCAAAAAGTTGTTTAACCTGAAAACCTGGCCAATTTAAGTGCGACCAAAAATTAACTAGGGACGACTAACCTGAAAACCTGGCCAATTTAAGTGCGACCAAAAATTAACTAGGGACGACTAATAAAATAAAATAAGGTTATTTTAAAGTAATCTCAATACATCCCTTATCCATATATTTTCTATAATGGTAATCTACTCTTGCTTAATTAATGTTAATTTTGATTAATTATTTAATTAAGTTGGTTTAAGTTAGTGTTAGATGATGAATTTGAGTTGTAGTTTTAGAATAGAAATAGAGAGTATGTTAGAGAGGAGGAAGAAGAAGAAGAAGAATTTTTTGGAAATCAGATTTTACCTAAATTCAACACAAACATGGATGGGTATGAGGAAGAAGGTGAGATTGAACATGAAGAACATAATATTGAAGGTTCAAATGCGTTTAGAGACCACGATTTGGGTTATTTGTTGGATGATCCAAATTTTGGTGTGGAAGAAAACCTAGACGATGAATCACATCAAAATGAAGATAATAATGCATCAAACAATCAGGTATTGTATTAAGAAGCTCAAAAACCAATTTGTATGCGTTTGTATGTCATCGGCAACAAAAAACATTCATTTTTGCATGCATTTAATGCCATGCACGTCCCATAATCGGTAGTTTATGGTACTCCATAAACTACCATATTATACGTCTGTTCCAAAATAATTGAACAACCGGTAGTCTCATGAAGATTACTACTTACCGATTATACAAAATCCCCAAACTGATTTTTTTTTGAATTTATTTTTACATAATCGGTAGCTTAGGAAAACTTATTGACTACCGATTTTGTTAGTCGCCCCAAATTGAATTTTTTTTGAATTTTTGTTTGCATAATCGGTAGTTTAGGAGAACTTATTATCTACCGATTGTGTTAGTCGCCCCAAAACTGAATTTCTCCAAACCTACAAAGATATTATTTTGCAAAATTTATAATCGGTAGTTAATGTCATATAGTTACCTACCGATTGTATTATAATAGGTAGTGGTGTAACACACTAAACCTCCGATTATATGTGTACATGACTTGACTTGATTTCTTCCTACAATCGGTAGTTTAGAAATACATATTACCTACCGATTGTAGATAATCAGTAGCATGAGAATATTATTAACTACCGATTGTTGGTAACCGGTAATAAGTGAACGTAATTAACTACCGATTATCATTGTCTAATTCATTGCTATTTTACGTAGATTATTGAATGGGTTAATCTTGTTTCATACGAGGGTCCTGATACCTCCCTACACTATGCAAATAATTTGGTACACTACCTACCCACTCTTAACTTGTTCTAAGAATGTATATTACATGGTTAGGCTTATGATATTTGTTTTGTTATCTGCGCATTAATACATTTGGAAGTAAGGAGGAGGCAAAGGAATGGCTTCTCAACAAGGCAAAAGAGAAGATGTGCGTTGTAGTTCAGAACAATTGCGTGAAAGTTGATCGATTTGAAATGATTTGTGAGAGAGGTGGCGAGTGAAAGAGTCATATGGGAAAGAATTATAAATACGTAAAGTAGACGGAGAGGATATACCGAGGTAATTCAAAGAAGATTGGATGCCCATTTAAGATTATCTTCCATAAGCCCGAAGGTAAGAAAGGAAAAGTATGGAAAATGTTTAGAGTTGCTAATGGTCGTCATAACCACGAAGATCCGGAAAATCTTGTTGGGCACGTAATGGTTGCCAAGTTAAAACCAAAGGAAATGGAGACGGTGAAGTCTATGAGGACCGTAATGAAAGCGAGTGCAATCTTATCTAAGATAAAGGAGGACGACCCCAACAACTTGTCTTCGTTGTCTACAATTTATTCGGCGCTAGCAACGATCAAAAGAACGGAATGGGATGGTCGAATGGTTATGCAACAATCAGACTGGTTAGCCGAGAAACACAATTACACATTGAGAAAAGAAGAAAGGGATGGTAAGGTGATTTGTATTTTCTTGTTACATCCGAAGATGATCCAATTGGCTCAATGCTTTCATCAAATTTTGTTGATAGATGCTACTTACAAGACAAACAGGTACAACATGCTGGTCGTGTCGTAATCAACCAAAATATTCAAGTTCTCACTCTCTAAAATAGAATGAAGTACAGGGATAAGAACAAGTTCGTTCCCACAAGGAGGCAGCAATTATCACTAATTTCAGTCACGTAAACAAGTAAACAGGGGGATTTTGTTGTTGTTTTAATAAACTAAACTAAGCTAAAAGTAAATACGAAAGTAAATAGAGATGTGAAATAGGGAGAAAAAGCACTGGTTAGAGATTTCATCGTCCGTTATCCAACATGTTATCAATCAAAGCATAATCAACATTCATGCATTAGTAATACCAAAAACCCTAAAGTAGCCAGTTATCTCGTCTACTTCGGCAAAACTCCTAATATCCTCACAGAATGAGTACCTCCACCCTATGAATTCTTATGCACCGGATAACCTGAGTGAGTACCTCCACTCAAGTTCAACCCAATGATAGCTATGGTCTTTTTGAGTTGAGGTTAATCTAGATAACCCGGCGCAGTTCGCTACTCGGATTCAACCTAGGCCAAGCTTCTACACATATTCGTATGTCAACATCCCGTCGTTAACAAATATGTTATACTACTTGTAACCGGAGTCCCTCGACAGAATCGACTCTCAGAACTCCAGTCTAGTAATAGATATCAATGCCTTTTTACTTGATTCTAGACTCAAACAAATCAGCAATCAATCATATATCATTATACTCAGTAGAACATGAACGATATTAAAAACAACATGAAATTATGAGATATGCGCCATTCAATTAATAAACATGTCTTCAAACATCAGATTACATCCCTAACCAATATGAAAGGTTTATCTCATCATGGAGTTTCTTAAAACCCATAGAAAATAATTAAGAAATAAATACTCAAACCCGGAAAGATAGCGAAGAATTGATTGTAGCTTCGAAGTGTGGCTGCAATGGTAGCCAGCAGCCTCCCAACGCTGCTGTCCTCTTCTCTCTGTCTGTGTTTCACCGTGTATATTCTCCCCCTTTTGCTGTCTCAAAACCCTGTATACTTTTATATGATAACGTCCTAATCCTATCCAGCAGCAAACTCTCTAAAAAGAGCTTCCTTCCAGCCGTGAAACTTGTTCGGCTGCCTCTTGTGTAGCCCAATTGTGTAGCCAACTTGTATACATGAACCTGACCCCCAAATATCCCTTGGGTCTCCTATATATGCTATAGCTACCTCTCCAAAAGGCTTGCCACGAGAAAGGCCTGATTTCTTTCTATAGAACTTGAGTTAGCCACTTTCACAATCCTAGTAGAACTAGGAAATGTGCTAAGTTTCCTTATTCCACTCCAACAAGATATATCAACTCCAAACTCTTTCCTAATCCCATATGACTTCCCCAAGCTAGCTACTACTCCACCAAGGCTAGCCACTAGCCCATCAAACCACTCTAGCACCTCCAACTCGTCACTTAGCACATTAGCACATACGGTTCAGCCAACTTAGCGCCTGGGCGCTAGCAGCACAAGCTAGTTTGCCACCATGTGGCTTTGCCCATAACTTCCTCATACGAGATCAGAATGACCTCCTTCTTTCGCCGTTGGCTTCGTAATTCAATTTCCTACACTGTGGAGGGTGAAAGTCTTAAATTCAGCAGAGTTTTACTGGCTCCTCGGTAATTCTTCTCATACAGCTCCATTCTGCGGGTTTCTGAACTGTAACCTGAAAAGACAACTAAACTTCGAAAGTAATCAAAATACCTAATAATTCACTCAAATATAGCACATAAGGGTCAGGAAAAAGTACTTTAAATGTATGATTTATGCACCTATCACATGCCGTTGTTGAACATCGCTTGCCACACTTCGGACAAATGCACATTTACGGTGGATTGGGGTTTAATGGATGCTGAGAACGATGTGAGTTTCATTTGGATGTTGCAAACATTAAGGTCGATTTATAATGGCGAGCATTTTACAAGGGTAATTGTAACGGATAACGATATTTCCTTGATGAATGCAATAAAGGTAGTGTTTCCGGAAGCCCAAAATTTGCTTTGTACGTGGCACATTCAATGCAACATCAAATCCAATTGCATGCATCATATCCAAGCTAAAAAACGAAACAAAGGTACCAAGAGGTCGAAGGAAGAGGATGAAGGTATCAGTAAACTAACCGTGGAAGAACGAGAAGAAGAGAAAAGGTTGGACGATGAAAAGTGGGTCGAGGATGGAATAAAGTGGTCTTTATTTCTAAAAGCATGGGATAAGATAGTTTGGTCGGTGACAGGGGAAGTTTATAAATACAACTTGAAGAACTTTGAGGATGAATGGGGCAAGAACTATCCCAAACCAGTTAAGTATTGTAAATCACAATGGTTGGGACCGCATAAGGATAAGTTTGTGTTTGCATGGACATATGAATATCGGAACTTCAAGAACGAGGCAACAAGCATTACAGAGGGGTCCCATGGCCGATTAAAGAAAATACTAGTCGGTAGCCAAAATGGGGTCGTGTAGGTCCAAGAAGCAATCCATGAGTTCACCAATCGTGACCTCACTAAGATTTATGGTTTAATGGAAAAAAGTCGGCATAGATTCCCTTTGGCACATTTCAAACATAAAAATCTTCTAAGGAGTATAGTTTACAAAGTTTCTTGGTGGGCAATAAATTTCATGGTAAAACAATTGGAGTTGTACAGAGATCACGATGATGAGACTACGGTTTGCAACTGCAAGACGATGATAGGTATTGGACTCCCATGTCGTCACATGCTTGGAAGGTATATTGAAGTGATTGACATTAATGATATTCATCCCTTTTGGAAGCAATTAACTTTCACTCCAAGCACCCCGACGGTTGATGGTGCGTCGTTCGTGGAGACGGAAATATTTGCACGAATACTCGAGCGTTACTCTACGTCAAATGGGGCACAAAAGCAAATATTGATGCACTATTTAGAGGAAGCCCTTCACCCCTGTCAAAAGGTTGTTCAGGAACCAATAAAAGGAAAGGCGATGGGTAAGCCGAATACCGAAAAGCCGAGGTCAATTCAAAGAAAAGAGTTGAAGGAATGGTTATCTAGTCATCATGACCTTTCTAGGCATGAACATACTGAAGTTGAGTATGAAGATTTGCCGGCTCCAGCTAAAAGGGGTCGTCCAAGGAAGGATCAAGGGGACCAAGCTCACGAAAAGTCAAAGCTAGGTCTCTACAATTCCTTCCCAACTAAGTCAAACCCAACCTATACACGGTGAGTATTTGGAACAACTCCCTCTACTCATTATACCATTTGTTTTGTCCACCGACGATGTCGATGGGGATGGCAATTGTGGTTTCCACGTTGCTTTGAAACAAATAAGAGACTTTAGTGAGGAGGTTACCGAGAATATCACACAATGACAATATTTAAGAAATAAGATGACCGCACAATTATTGGAGGATAAAGAATTTTATATTGAAATGATGAGACAAGGAGATAGACATGGAAGAGAAAAAAAGTTGAAAGAGTTATATACTCGTGTAAAATGCCAAAACGGATTGGAGGTGGTCGGATCCAGGTATTGGATGGTAATGCCGATATGTGGGTATCTTTTAGCAGATGTATTGAACTGCGTGGTATATTTTTTATGTCCTCCTTCATCAGGATTTAGTGTCACATTTACACCCACAAGGACGGTGTGTGATGAGTCGGTCAAGGATAGACGAATCATTATGGCTTTTGTTAATGGCAATAATTTTATCGGTTTAAGTTTAACGGATGATTGTCCATTACCTCCATTGACTAGGTGGTCGGATTACTTCCCAACTAACCATTGTAAGGAGTGGTTGAAGCAATACGAGTCCAACATGAAGTGTTGGGATTGTTTAACAAACTCAGTAAAGAACGTAATTGATTTGAACTAGGATGGTGAATAGTTGATTTTGAATATATATTTTAAACATAAATGTATTAAAAAAATATCAATGCAATGTTTTGTGATCGTTAACAAAAAAAATCCATTTTTTACATGCATTTAATTCCATAGACGTATGATTATCGGTAGATAATTGAGTAATATATTTACCAATTCCACCTTAATCGGTAGTTTAAATTTTTTACAAACTACCGATTATGAAATTTTCCCTAAATTGGATATCGTAATTTTTTCAAAATTCCTGAACATTCATAATCGGTAGTTTGAATTTTTATTAAACTAACGATTATGAAAGTTGCCCCAAATTGGAAAACGCATTTTTTTTCAAAATTCCAACATGCTGAATATGCATAATCGGTAGTTTAATTATTTTTTTAAACTACCGATTATGAAAGTATCCCCAAATTGGAAATCGCAAAATTTTTTAAATTTCCAACATTCTGAACACTTATATTCTGTAGTTTAATGTTTTTTTTAAACTACCGATTATGAAAGTAGCCCCAAATTGAAAATCGTAAAACAATTCAAATTTCTAACGTGCTGAATATGCATAATCTTTAGTTAAAAAAATATTTAAACTACCGATTATGAAAGTAGCCCCAAATTTGAAATCACAAATTTTTTCAAATTTCCAACATGTTGGACATGCATAATCGGTAGTTTAATTTTTTTAAACTACCGATTGTGAAAGTAGCCCCAAATTGGAAAACGCATTTTTTTTTCATATTTCCAACATGCGAACATGCATAATCGGTAGTTTAAAATTTTTTTAAACTACCGATTGTGAAAGTAGCCCCAAATTGGAAAACGTATTTTTTTCCAGATTTCCAACATGTTGAACATGCATAATCGGTAGTTTAATATTTTTTTTAAACTACCGATTGTGAAAGTAGCCCCAAATTGGAAAACACATTTTTTTTTCAAATTTCCAACATGCTGAACATGCATAATCAGTAGTTAAAAAAAAAATAAACTATCGATTATGATAATTGCACCAAATTGGAAATCGCAAATTTTTTAAAAATTCTGAACATGTATTATCGTTAGTTTAATTTTTTTTAAACTGCCGATTATGATAGTTACACCAAATTAGTGAAAGGGTATTTAAGTATTTTTACATATCACTAGGTTATCTCATAGCGACATCTATGAGATGGGTTTAAAAAGTCGCCCTGAATGATTTTTGGTCGTCCTCAAAACAGCTTGGTTGTTTAACTGGTAAAGATTTTTTTTGTTATTGCTGCTTATGATACTAGTGTTTTGTTTTTTCTTTCCACATAATCAAATATGGAATGCAACGGTTCCCTTGAAGGTTTAATTCCTAGTTTGGTTCCTTTGGTACAAAGGTGCGCTTAGTTGAGATTTCTTTTCAGGGCAGAGAAAATCCAGTCACCAAATTGCTTATTACGTGTTGTATATTATTAATGCAAAACCGCAATATAATGAAGTGTGGAGCTACTTTTTTAAAATCGCTTGTTATGTTTCAAAATCGCTTCTCAAGTGTGGAGCTACTTTTTTTAAAAGCTTTTAGTGTGCAATGGGCTTTGTTAGAGAATGTGAAATCGGTCATTTGGGAATGGAGTCCTCCTAAACCAAGCCAAGGAAAGAAGAAGATTTGGACTATGAATCCTTTTACAATTTGGTGGATCATTTGGCAGGAGACAAACAACAGATGTTTCTCAAGCAAGTCTAAAAATATCATCCAACTTATTGTTACAGACAAGTATATAATACTTCCTCTGTTTCTAGAAAAATATTGCTACCATTTTTTTAATTTAATTTATTTTTAGATTTATATGAAAAAGTGATAATAATATTTTTATTAAAACATAGGTAATGTTTAATTTGGTATTACGTAATTTATTAGTTAAGGGTTTTTTATTGTCAATTTTAACATGCAAATTAGGATGCAGAATCAACTGTATCTGATAGTTCGCTTGTTTTTTGCTTCTTTTTTTTAATGTAATTTGGTCACTTCTGGTGACTTTTTTTTCATTCTATTTTTCCATTTTAAGTCAAAAGACTTTTATAGAAATGTGATGAAATAGTATGATTGGCTATCTATTTTTAGAGCAAAAATTATGGGATTGAGTGTTTTCAAAACGGTGTAGTTGGAGAATAGTAGTGGGGTAAAATCACTTAACGAGGCTATAAAGGCTGGTTTCGAAGATTTTACCTCTGTGAGCAATTCCACCATTATATATGTTCTAACTATGTGGATCTTTCTGCTACTTGTCTTGATGAAATAGGTTACAGGTATAAGTGACTACAGGCTACGGGCGAGGCTCTACCCTATTATACTTTGATATATACATGCATTGATAAAAAATTTAAATTAATTATTACTTCTTTTTTTATCATTTATGTTTTCTCCATGAAATATTTACAATACAAAAGAGATTGTGGTTTTGAGGACAGATGGACGAGTAACATTTTGAGTGACAAACTTTACACCTAACCTTTTTGCCCTCCTTCTTCGAATTTGTGCTTTTTAAGCTTTTTTTTTTTAAATAAAAAAACTCGCCTGATAATAGAGTCTTTAACCCTGTGAAGTCCTATATGTGAACTCAAACAGCTTCCTGATTTCACTTCCATAGTTCGATGCATTTTGAATAAAAAAAATAACATTTTGAACTAATTAGGGCATCCCACAATCTTTTTATGTTGATATTTTGATGAAATTTTATTGATGAGGAAGGAATTGCGGAATTCTAAATTTGGATTTTTACATGGCCTGATGAGGTTGTATATTTCCTTATTAGATAATGTTACCACAAATCTAGGTAAATTAGCTTTAACTATTGGGTTTATTTGTCTTTCTGATTTGTTACCTATTCAAAAAACATTTATTCTGACTCTTTATATTTTTTTTATTTTTCCTAGTGACCGTTATATATTATGTTTTTAATAGATTGTATCATCCATTCTACTGGAAAAAAAGTAGCGTGGATAGGCATAAAGTCTCCAACATCGATGAAATATATTCAGCCATTGATTACATTTAATGAAATCGTAATACAAATCAATGTGATGAAATATTCATAGTCCTTTTAATTGTCTTAAAAAGTCCAAAATTAAATAGGCTCATGCAAAGAAAACATCTGAAATTCAATGAGCTCAATAAAAAAGAAGTAACCACCAACAATAATTCGAGACCTTTATAAATTGAGTAATATTTGTTTCTTCTGTACCTTCATACTCATCTCTAGCTTATACTCTAGGTAGAATTATTATACCAGCAATATACAACGGACAAAGAGTTTACATGAGGTCCGGAGAAATTGATAAATATATTCAGTTAATTGAATCAATGTAGACACGACCTAGTTTAGGAAGTTCGAGGATGTCAGCAGAAATCACATATGGGTTTTTTGGTTGGCTCAAACTCATAACACATGTAACTAGGACTGTATATGGTAACGGGCTTTTATAAAAATCGAACCGAATCGTATAAGGTGAAACCGAACCGAACCGTTTGTTAACGGGACGGTTTTGGAAAAAACCTAGAAATTGATAGTCACGGTTTCGGTTTTGGTTTGACCAAAAACCGAACCATTATGCCATGGAAAACCGAGTAATATACACCGTTGATATAGTTTTGATAGATTAAATCTACACCATCCATTACCCTTCATATATAAACCTTCTCTAACTTTCTTACCCTAATTCTACGACTCTCTTCTTTAGTTCTCTTCCAATTCTCTGCAGCAGCCTCCGCCTCCACCTCCAGCCCTTCTTCTCTTCTCTTCTCTCTGCAGCAGCCTCCGCATTTGCCTCTCCATTTCCAATCTCTTCTCTTCTTCTTCTCCACTCCATTTCCAATCTCTTAATAGAGAAATCTCATCTTTAAATGAGAATCGATCTCTTTCTCTAACTTCATCTTTTTCTCTTTTTTTTTCTTCTTTCCCTTCTTCTCCCGTGTTCTTCATCTGCAACTGGGATTGAGAAGAAAAATGGAAGTTGTGAGATTGTTAGATGAAGGGAAAAGGGTAAGGAAGTGTTACTGGTGGTGGTGTTTATACTGATTAAGCAAGAGAAGTTGAAGAAATGTTAAATGGAAGAGAGAATGAGTTAGGGTTTTCTGTGAGTGATGGTTGAGGATGCAATGAAGTAATTAAAGTTTGGTTTAAGATCGTGAGATGAAGAAGAAGAAGATTTCTATACTAAATGGAAGAATCAATTTCAGAAGAAGTGATTTGAGAAGAAATTGAAGAAATTTGGGTTTCAAAGTAAATTTGAGAAAAACTTCAAAAGATGAAATTAAAGCTCTAGGAGAAGGATTGAAGATGGGTTTGAAGTGAATTAAGATGTATGATTGAAAAATAACTCAAAATCAATGGTTAGGGTTTCGAAATTGAAAATCTAGGGTTTGTGTTCTTCCCCAATTCTAATTGAGGTAATTATCCTTTCAGTTAACTTAGAGTTATTTATTTCTATTACTAAGTTCATTTAATTATTGATGGAGGGAGATTTATGGAAAAGAAATTTTTTATTTTATTATTATTTATATTTTATTAATGTTATTTTAGTAAAAAAATAATTAATTTTCGGATTTATTATTTAGGATAATTTTAGAAGAGCCCAGAAGTTTATTTTAAGAGTTTTAATAAGTTAGAAAAGTTGCCTAA
>JAJJMC010014297.1:6993-67111 GCA_023531435.1 Papaver californicum | reverse complement strand
GAAAAATCTTTTGGGCCAGAATTCATAACATGCTTAGCTGAGACTGATCCACAGACCTATAGAGAAGCCATGACTTCTTCTGAAGCTCCATGATGGAAAGAATCTACCATTAGTGAAATGGATTCCATTATATAGAATGACACTTGGGAGATCATAGATTTACCTCTAGGGTGCAAACTCATATGTTGTAAATGGATCTTCAAAAGGAAAAGTAAGGTAGATGGAACTGTGGAAAAATATAAAGCTAGATTAGTAGCTAAAGGCTATAAACAAATAGATGGTGTAGATTTCTTTGACACTTATTCACCTGTTACGAGAATTACTTCCATTAGGATGTTAATTGTTATTGCTGCCATTCATAACTTAGAGATACATCAAATGGATGTAAAAACAACTTTTCTAAATGGTGAATTAGATGAAGAAATTTATATGGACCAACCTGAGGGCTTTTTAGTGAATGGTTGTGAAAACAAAGTTTGTCAACTGAAAAAAAAAAATTGTATGGTTTGAAACAAACACCTAAACAATGGCATGAAAAAATTGATCATGTAATGATTTCTAGTGGCTTTAAAATTAATGAATCTGACAAGTTTGTTTATACTAAACCTGTAAATAATGCATGTATGATTGTATGCTTGTATGTTGATGATATGCTTATACTTGGTACAAACATGGATGTAATTAATTCCACTAAGAACATGCTAAATGAGAACTTTGACATGAAAGACTTAGGCCCCGTTGATGTAATCTTAGGGATGAAGACTAAAAGAGATTCTAATGGATATAGTCTTAGTCAATCTCATCATGTTGAATCTGTGCTTAGAAAAATATAACCAGTTTGATTGTAAACCTGCTTGTACTCCTTATGATCCTTGTTGTAGACTCAAGAAGAACAAGGGTAATAGAGTTTCGCAACTTGAGGATTCACATGTCATAGGAAGTCTGATGTATTTAATGAACTGTACGAGACCAGACATTGCCTATGATGTGAGTAGGTTAAGTAGGTATACATGTAATCCGGGACAAGAGCATTTGGATGCACTTATTAGAGTACTAAGGTACTTAAAGTATAATTTAAACTTTTGTTTAAGTTATGAGAGATACCCTACGGTCCTTGAAGGATATTGTGGCGCAAACTGGATAGCGTACTCAGAGGAGCTTAAGTCTACGAGTGGATATGTTTTCACTCTAGCTTGCGGGTATGTATCATGGAAGAGTTCCAAACAGACATGTATAGCTCGATCCACTATGGAATCAGAGTTTATTGTGTTAGATAAAGTAGGAGAGGAAGCCGCTTGGCTAAGATGCTTTTTAGAAGACATTCCTCTTTGGCATAGGCCTGTGCCAGCTATATATATATATATATGTTGGTGTATATATATATATATATATATATATATATATTGTGATAGTCAAGCTGAAATATCTAATGCTAAAAATAACAACTATAATGGGAAATCTATACATATTCGTAGAAGACACAATTCTTTTAAACAACTAATCTCAACTGGCGTTATTTCTGTTGACTTTGTGAGGTCTAAGGAGAATATCGCGGACCCTTTGACAAAAGGTTTGTCCAAGGAAATAGTTAGCAATGCATCGAGGGAGATGGGGCTTAACTTCATCAATTAAACTTTCCATGAAGGGTACTCAACCTTGCTGACTGGAGATCCCAAGATCAAGGTTTCGAATGAGACAACTAATTTTTGGTGGGTTAAAAGAAACACTATTAGAGAATTTCATTCTCTGTCCCTTCCCTATGGTGTAGACGTGATAGTGTGACTGCATGTGAGGATGACTTTTTATTAAGTCTTAATGAGTTCTATAGTTTCAATTTAAGATTGAAGTGGGGTGTAGCATTAAACACTCTTGATAGAAATCACCTATCTGAATGAAGAAGTGGGACGCTTCCTATGAGAATTGAGCTGATTCTCTAGAGCATTCTGAGAAACGGGATACGTCCAGTGCCAAAATGGACACAACGGTACGAACTTAACAGCACCTAGAGAGATATCACTCTTGGAAGTTATTGATGAACTACACCAAACGATGGCAGTTCAAGACATCGCGTTCACTGTCCATCAAGTAGTTCCGGTAATTTCTCACTAAGAAAAAGTGCAAGACCTTAAGGACACCTATTGCCTAAGAGGTATTTCTCGCTTTCTGATTTCTGATTTTTATCGGGTTTTCATTCATGTGGGGGATTGTTGGAGAAAAATGGCTTAAAATGTATTTTGGTCTTGGTAGGAATGGACCTTAGGACATAGAAGTCACTAAGGGTCACTAGCTCATTTTTCACTATTGTGAATGAAGAACCTTTAGTCCCACATTGGTGAGACTAGAGATGAGTTCTCTCTTTATTACCACAAAAAATGCAACTAAGGGAGGGGCCTTAAGGTTGAGAAGCTTTTGTGGTTGGGGGAGGACTAAGGCAATGGGCTAGTTGAAGTAAGCATACTTTTCACATATGTGCGGTGCTTCGCACCGAAGCACGCACACTTGCGGCTTGCGATCTTGCGGCCTGCGAGCTTGCGTGCTTACGACCTTGCGGAGCTTGTGTTGCTCGTTGCTTGCGGTGCTTGTGTGCTTCGGGATTGAGTATGCTTGCTGGTGCGGGCGTATCTAAGGCTTCGGGCCAACCAAGACTTACGTTTTTGAAAATAAAGTATTTCAATAAATTTTGTTTTAAATGTGAGGGGGTCTGACCCGGCTAAAATTAAGTTGTTTTAATAAGAAAATATTTTCTAACCGTTTTGTATCCGTTTTAAACATAATAACCGTGATTAATGCACGAAATTAACTTTAATCAATGCGCAATAATTCTCTTCTCATGTTTTGGCTATAAAAGAAAAATCATTTCTCCATTTCAACTTACTCCAGAGCAGGCTACTATCCTTAGCTCTTTTCCCCTCTTCTTGCTTTGTTTTGCGCAAATTGTGTGTTTATTTCCCCTCCACTATCAATTGATGTTAAGTTCTAGAGGGTGACTAGTATTGTGCTTATACTAGTCATAACGGCAGTTCTATCCTGGACACATCTTCTCTGTTGGGGTATAGCATCTCTCATTATTGAGGAGTACCCGAGAACTATTGTGTTAAGGACAATTTGCTGAGCAGGTGGCTCTGTCCTTGTGTGTGTGCATCTACATCAGAGTGTTTATCAATACAGAAATTTCTCTAACGTTAACAGTTTTCTTCTGTTTAGTTTTTCCATTATTGAAGAACCAACATGGGTATGATTCAAATGGGTTAGAGGATTACTGTCATATAATGAAGAAGATGGATTTAAATTAGGGTTGTAGTTCGAATCTGAGATAGGGTGATTTGATGGTGTTGTTGATTAAGATGGAAGAAGGTGATGTAGATGGTGGTTTCGGTTCAAGAAGCAACAAAAAGATGAGTTGGTGTTGTATAGTTGTTGCTGGTATGGTCACAGTGGATGTGTTGGTGTGGACAGAAGTGAGTTGATACTGTGAATTAGAGGTTGACAGAAGAATTAGAAGAATTATCAACAACTTGCCCCAGTTTTACCTTTTTACCCTTAAATTCGGTTTTACCCACAAATAATAGTTTATAATGTTGGGTTATGATACATAAAAACATGTGTGGTAGCCAAACTATCAAATTCATAAACTTGGGTGTTGTAGTTTAGGTTACCTAAAATTTATATGGGCCATTTACAAATATAGGCCCATTTTTTTGAACATTTCCTGTTTTGACTGTTTTTTTTCTTCAAAAAACGGTTAACTAAAGTTAGCCCAGTTATCTCGATTAAAAAAACATATTAGCCCTTCAAATCAGTGAGTTACACAAAAAAACTCAAATCGTCATCTTATACAGCTGCATACCTGGTCAAATATTACACGTCGGCACTTACTGACGCGTGGCACCTAAAAATAGACCCCGCCACTTAACGACTTTTTTTTTCTTCTTCTTCATAAATACATGTATCCTCTTCTACACAAATCTATCTTTTATCTCATTTACATATGGATGGAGGTGTGATTGATTCTTCAAGTAGCAGCAGCGTCAGCAAGGTGGTATGCTTAATTTGTGACTTAGAAGATGATCTTTAACTAAAAGACAAAACAGAGACATACAAATTTCACCCATAGGAAGTTCACACAAAAAAACCAAAAAAAAAAAACAACAATCACATAAAGAACACAACCATTCACAGACACACATACTAGTAAATCAGGGTTTCGTGTATTTCTTGTCTTTCTTTTTTTCCTTTTGGATCTTGCACTGCAAATGTCACTTTGTTGTTAACAGTTCCAAGATGAGAGAAATTCTGATTGGACATAGATTGGGAAGAAGATGTATTTGCTGCCTTAGCATGAGCTCCCTTGTCTTTACCCTTTACAAAATTTGTAGAAGTTGGTTGAGAAGAACTACTTACACCAGCCTTGGACTTTGTTCCAGATTTGCTTGCAGATGGTTGAGCAGATTCACCAACACTGCTCACTGAGTTTCTCCTCCTTCCACCCATTGTAGAGCTAGTTTCAGCTGCAGATCCTTCAACATATAACTTTCTCTTTTTGTACTTCCTCTTTGGTTCTGGATCTCTAACAGTGAGATTGTCTCCATCAACACAAGTTCTAGAAGTATAGGTATTTGGATTAGATCCGACTGCTCCTCTAGTACAACTCTTCTAGTAATGGCCTGGTTGTCCACATCTCTTATAAGTTCTTGTCTTCTTCTCAATATATGCTTCATCATAAGATCTTATCTTTTTTCATCTTGGTCTCCTTGTTTTCCTTATGTTGAATAGAGGCTTTATCATCTCTACTTGTTCTCTCTAGAAAAAGAAAGGAAAGAAAGAAAAATGAGAAAACAGAAAAGAGTTATGAGATAAAAGCCTAACCCTAAAAGAATCTTTATATATGTTATAAACATTTATTGCACAACAAACAATAAAGGACAAGATATTCTTTATAATAACAATTTAGTAAATAAAAGGTACAAGGTATACCTTTACCCAGTCATCCATACTCTCTAAGGGGTTAAAATCTGGTGCATATGTTCTCCTGTAGTACTCTACTGTGTAGAAATGACTGCAATATCTATTTGATGGAAACATAACAACTACACTAATTTAGTAAAAGCATAAACCCACAATAAGCAAATGGAAATCAAGGAATACTAATATGCAATTAAACTTAGGCCAGTGAGGTCTCAATGGCTTCAACACACAAACAACATGCTGGCAAGGAAAACCCATCAATTGTTATTGCACACATGAACATTCATTTGTTTCAAGATTGACAGTCATAATTTTTTTGTGAACACTAACCACCTCATACAATTTCCCCTTCACAACCCCAATCACTTCAAATGTGTGTACCAAATCTATCATCTTCTCAATCAGCTTCATTGCTTTTGGAACTAAGGCCCCATTTGGATGATCTTGCCATCTTCTACTCTCATTCCTCCTCTTGCATAATAAACCCATCACTAACTCACCATACATCATACCCAACATACATATTGGTTTATCCCTCAAATTAGCAATCATGTTATTAAATGACTGAAAAATTATTATTGATGTGCTCACACTTGCTAGTAACAGGAAAATAAGACCTAGACCAGCATTCAGGTCTTTCATCCATCAAATAATTTGCAGCATCTTTGTTTGCAAGAGCCATTGCAACCATATGTTGCTAACAATATAAATGCATTTGTGTGTCATCCTAAATCTTAACTACTAGTCTAAGTTTTGATGTTATATTGACATTAAAATTGATTCATTACAAGCACTGTTCAAGGCAAGTTACTGGGAAAGTACCTCAAAATATCTATTCTTGTAGCATTTTACGTCAATACTCCCTGTCTCCTCCGTGACTTCCCAACACCTCTATTTATACACTACAACACATTAAATCTCCAAAAGTCTTCATTCACAGAGAATGATACTCGGGAATATTTTCTCATAAACTTGTGTGATTTGATTTTATCTTCTGTCTTGATTTCGTGATCTCCCAATCTGCTAGAGAATAGATACTTCAGAGACAATAATCCCGACAAAATAATTCTTTCATTCAATCAATCCTGAGAGTTTAAACCCGAGAGAGAGGGAAAAATATCCTTTCCCTAAAATCTTTCCTGTGATTATTTTGATTGATTCTTGATTGAGTTCAGGTATATTTTGGTCATGTACAACTCACGCAAGAATAATCTATGATTTTAATCCCAGAAAACACGTGAAAATATCAATCAAAATCAATGCAGAATATTCCTGTATTTGAAATGATTTTCCCGCCAAAATGGTTTATTTAAACCGTGAAGAAGAGGGGGTACTCATATCCCGAGATATCCACTATTCGGGAGCCTTTATCAATTCTGGGTTCCTTTAGTAGTTTTTCGAGCCAATTTTTCCAACAATGTTTATTTTCCAGAAATACCTATAAATACATAAAAACACAATATTAGCATAAAATGAGTTCCAACACTATAAAAGTTGAGAGCAAATTAGACACAAAAAAATGTGTATCAAGTCATAGTTTACTTCAATAACAAAAGTAAATAACTAGAATGTTACCTAACACAATATTTATGTTCATCAACTGGGAAGTGATGATCAACAACTTCATTAATACCCTTTTGCTTGTCAGAAATGAAAGTTGGATGCAAGTTATGATCCTCAATTAGAGGCTTCAAATCCCCTAAAAACATCTTCCAATTTGTGATGGTCTTATTCTTGCACAACATTATCCCAAGTGGGACAAGCTCATTCTGACCATCTAGAGTTGTTGCTGCTAATAAGACTCCACCAAACTTCCTTGTCAAATGACAGCCATCCAATCCAATTACAGGTCTACAACCATCTTTCCACCCATCAACAGCTGTTTTGAAACAAATTGTCATTGACATAAAAGTTCCATCTTCTGTTACATAAGAGAAAGTAGCAACACTGCCAATATTTGTTCTCTGCAATTAAATAAATAAAGTTTCAAGTGAGTATTAATCAAATAAAAATAATAAAGAAAAGAAATGGCATCAAAAATAAAGTTACCTTCACCATCTCACAGAATGCTGGAACTTGGTTGTAACTATCTTCATAGCTACCATAAAGTCTCTCCAATACCATACACCTAGCCCTCCATGCTATGGTATGGAATGTTGACTTTAAGACACTTATTGAACTCTGTAGCTAGATCATGAGGATGTGGTATTTTGGTATCATTGCCAAGACACTTCAATCTTTCCATGTACCAATCTGCCACAAATTCAGGATTTGCACACTTGTTCCTCCCCTTTGGCACACCAATACAATTGTGTTCTAGATTAAATCCCCTAAGTGTAAAAGTATTACCTTCACCTTTCAGTACTCTGCCATAAATAAAAAAGGGACATTTCATTAGGTTATACTAACTGCACCTAACCCTAATCTTGTAATTACCACTCTGCTAAACCTAAAGTCATGTTTATTCTTCACACAAAATTTCATCACGTGTTTCTTAAATGCCTGTTTCCCAACAAACTTACTCACTTTTACAAGACTATCTGGATCCACATTGTTGAAAGTACTTTTTTCATCAGAGAACAATTCTTCATCATCTGATTCTAAATGTTTCTTGTATTCTGACTTAAACTTCTCAAACCATTTAGGAGGTCCACTACCATCAACAACTGATATCCCATTATCACCATCTACTTGAGTCCCACTACCATCACCACCTTCTTCATCTGAATCTGGCCCACTTTGTTCTTCATTGTCAGATTTCAATAAATCCCCATAGTGGTCATCTGCAACAAAACAAAAAAAAATATTACTATAAAAAAATTACAAATTAACAACAATGACAAGTAAAATAGACAAAAAAAGGTCATAGTAGTTACCTTCTTTGTCATTTTCAACTTCCACATCACCATATTATGGATCACCACCATCTAATAACTCACCATCTTTTACTTTCCCCTGAAATTCAGCATAAGCCATGTCACATTCCTCCTCACTCTCATATAACTTTATATTGTTCATATCTTCATCAGGGTGACACTCATTAGGTTCTTCGTTACTAAGTTGTACCACAAACTCATCACTCATCATGTATTGTTGCGTATTCCTATAAGACTCTTCCACTAAATTTACTTTGGCACAATCTTCAGCCCAGTATTCATGATCAAACACTTCTTTAGTGTTGTTAGTAAAAAGGGTTCTCAGTAACATACACTTCATCATCTTCAAGATCAACAAAAAGGGTTCTCTTCCTGCTGGTTGAGGCCTGACTAATTCCACTATTTGCTGCAAGTCTTGGACTTTTCCTTGTACTCCCTATTTGTCTCTTACAAACAGGTTTCTTCACAACTGGTTACTTCCTTGGTGTTAAGTACCTATGTGGCATACTAACTTGTTCAACAACTGATCTTGTACCACTCACAGTCTCTTCTATTTTCTCTCTAACTTGCATATTTAAAAGTAGCCAACCATTATCATCCACAAATCTATTATCCCAAAAATCCTCATAATCAGTATCATTATCTATATACTCAGGTAAACAAGGGTCTTTCATCCAAAAGATGTCCACAGTCTCATAAGGCAACAATCTCAAGTTACGCTTCAGCTTGTTCATTAGCACAGCAAAACTAGTTTGTTCTTTAGCCAAACCTTTGTATTCAAATCACATCTCAGTACATAGTACCTTAACCTTTATATCCCTAAACTGAAACTTGATTTTCTCATTACATTCAAACATTTGCCTACAACAAAATAAACACATTCATTTGCATCATTTCCCCCCAAATTCAACTCAAATAAATTCAATTTTACCCTAAAATCAATTTTAGGGTTTTAACTAACAAACCCAGTACAAAAATCTAGAAACAAACAAACCCATATTGAAAAACCCAATATAACAGACTAAATTGATATCTAATAATTTTGGGGAAAAATGATTTTAGGGTTTTCTCTAACAAACCCAAAATAACACTTCGAAAGAATCACACAAATATTCAAAAACCCAAAAAAATTAAACAGACTAAACTGAAATCCATTTTGATTTTCAGAAATCAAATCAACTTTTCCCCTAAATTAAATTTAGGGTTTGAACTAATAATCGCAACAAATAACCATCCAAAATGAAACCCATATCTTAAATATCTTTTGTAATAGAAAAAAACAATCAAAAACTTCAATAATTGAAGAAACAAAAATTAGGGTTTCCAATATCCTCACTTTTCTGGTGGTTTCTTCTCCGTCCTCTTCACTGGTTCAGGTGACTAACGTTTTACCCCTCCTCAATCTCATACTTTTGATGATATACTCAAAGAATATAAATGAGAAATCACGAAGATGATGATGGATCTGGTTTCTCTGTCGAAACCCACACGAAAAAGAGAAAGAAAGGGGAGAATAGTGAAATGATCGATTCACTCTCTGAATCTGACTAAGGAAAAAGGCTATTGAATCTTGACCGTATATTTTCATCTGCTACCAACTTTTAGAACCATATTACATGTAATATTGGTCTAGTCTTGATCAATGTCGCTACGTAAAGAATGAGTATTTCTAGTATATATATATATAAAGAAAGGCCTTGTTTGAACTTTCGCCCCGAGCCATAAAAATGTTGAAGCCTGATATAGGGGCTCCCATATCAATAGAGGGGCTCCAATAATAAGACGAAATAGGGACACTATGAAGTAAAACTCAAAAACCCCTTATCCATAATATTTTCACAATACCAAAATCATCCCTGATTAGTAATATTTATATTAATTAGTTTAAACTAATTATGATTAATTAAACATAATCTTTTACCTAATCAAATGATTTGAATTATTTTTTTTTGAATTTGTGTTTGGTGGGAAGAAAAACTTGATGAAATCACGATTTGAAAGATTCAAATTTTGTTGTTCATAAAATTTACGGTTGGGTTTCATGTATCACCCAACCGTAACCATAAGAAAACCGAAGAACAGCATTTTTGCCCAGATTTACGGTTGGGTTTTCAACAAAACCCAACCGTAAATCAAAGAACAATGATGAACACCATCTTTTGTGAAAAGTTACGGTTGGGTTTTAAACCAGACCCAACCGTAAGTAGAAAAAAAATAATGAACACCTTTTTTCCCATAGTTACGGTTGGGTTTTCAACCAGACCCAACCGTAAGTAGAAGAAAATATTGAACACCATTTTTCCCATATTTACGGTTGGGTTTTAAAGGAAAAACCAACCGTAACTCATCCTTTTGGGAATTGATTTTTTTTGTTAAATTTGAGTTTTAAAAATCAAAATTTTGAAATAATTCAATCATTTTTACTAGATTGAAGGTAAATTGGGTGTTTGAAACAAAGTAAAAACGAAAAACACACAAATTAGATAATCCAAATTTGTGCTATCCAGTAGAATTTACGGTTGGGTTTTGGCTTATAACCCAACCGTAACAATTCTGTTAATATTTGTTCCAATTTCAACACATAATTACGGTTGGGTTTTGCCTTAAAACCCAACCGTAGCCAGTACAGTTTACGGTTGGGTTTGGCTTATAACCCAACCGTAATAGATTATGTTAATTTTTGTTTCAATTTCAACAGAGAATTACGGTTGGGTTTTGCCTTAAAACCCAACCGTAGACAAGTTGTGAATTTATTACGGTTGGGTTTAGTAATCGTACCCAACCGTAAGTGGTCCTGTTAACTGTTTTTTGATTTTTAATATACTCCAAATTGGGTTTAAAACACAACTTTGTAACTTATTCCTTCTATTTTAATAGATTTAAAGTAGTACATTAAAGGAAAAAAACAAAGAAAACGAAATACAATAGAACATTGGATGATTACACTTAAGCACTTAAAGATAATGGCGATAATCAAACACCCGACTTGTTTCCATAATACGATAGCAATCTGTATGCTTGAACTCCTCCCCATATTTGATTCTATATTGCTCCATAGCCAACACCATGCTGAAAAAAAACAAATCAATTATAAGTTTGAATTTTAGAAATCTCTTTTTAATTAACGATTTATTAATCGACAAACTTACTCTTTCCACACCATTCTCGTAGGGATTTGCTTCGAATCTAGCTTGCATTTCCAGTTTAAGTTGTTCATTTGTCGATACAACGTCTCAAACCGTCTCTTGATGGCTCTCCACGTAACCCAAGGGTTTACATTCCCCTGTAATGCCGCAAACATTCGAAATACCCGATTCCACCATTCTTCGGTATCTTGACCCTCATGCCAATCTTCTTGTGAAACAACGTTGTTATTGTTGTTATAGAAGGCTCTATCGTAAGCATGCTCTACCATCGTATGCCACGCTCGAACAATTGCAACATCTTCATCATTCGTGTATGTATTTACCATTTTTAGTGGTTGAAAGGGTATGGTGAGAATAATGAGAAAGTCTAGAATTATAATGAGAATGAAAGGGATAGGGAATATTGAGAAAGTGATAGGTAAAGGTTTCCTTTTATAGGGAAAAAGTCACCAACGGCTAGATTTTTGAAAAAAAAAAACCGTTGGAATTGCCTATTTTGAGGACACCGAAATTCAGACATTTTGAGAATCCCGTAGAATTTACGATTGGGTTTTGAGGTGAAACCCAACCGTAATGTAGTTGTGGTGTTTCTACAATTTATTTACGGTTGGGTTTAGTAATCGAATCCAACCGTAAAATGATTTTTAGAGTGAAATGTAGTTACGGTTTGGTTGAGTCACCGAACCCAACCGTAACTTCTAGTGTTAGTATTAGTGTATATTTGACCATATTGTTACGGTTGGGTTTTGCCTTGAAACCCAACCGTAAGCTAGTTGCGATGTTTGTACAATTTTTATTACGGTTGGGTATAGTAATCGAACCCAACCGTAAATATGAATTTTTTTAGTATGGAAAGTGGTTACGGTTGGTTTGAGTCATGGAAGCCAACCGTAATATAAGTTTTTAAGACAAAATTAGTTATGCTTGGGTTTAGTTCATTTTCTTATAAAATACCAGAGTTGTTAAAAACCTTATTTTTTACATTAATAGAAGAACTAAAGGAAACGAAATACAGTAGATCATTAGATGATTACACTTAAACACTTAAACACTTAAACACTTAAACACTTAATCAAACACAGATTTACCTTCCACCTCCAGCCCAAAAATTGATTGGACATCATCCGGCGTTATAGTCATCTCGCCGAATGGGAGATGAAACGTATCGGTTTCAGGCCAATAACGTTCCCTGAACGCTGCGCATACGACACTGTCATACTCCCACATTGAATGTGTAATTCCGGGACCTAACCCGGTACCATTTACCAGAATTTGTACAGCATTACATTCATCAGTTAAGGGCCAATGTTGAGCCCTTTGACGAACCAATTTCTTGATCGCCTGTGTATGATCCTACAAAGAATAAAAACAAATTTGTTTTACTTACAAAAGTTAAAAAACAAAAATTTTACAGAATAAGAGAAGTAATTACAATAATACCTTGGTCGCTGCAACTTTGGCAGCCCATGAATGGGGATAACCAAATAATATTGCAGATTTGTCTGGGGCCTCACCCCATAGTCCTCCATTCCTCTTCTTAGGCCACAGTTGAGGTTCAGCCTTTTCTTTCGGAATTT
Organism: Papaver californicum; assembly: GCA_023531435.1. NCBI lineage: Eukaryota > Viridiplantae > Streptophyta > Magnoliopsida > Ranunculales > Papaveraceae > Papaver > Papaver californicum. The sequence goes on along the minus strand of JAJJMC010014297.1, from coordinate 54,547 downwards.
CTTTGGCAACCCTTTTCTTTGCCTTTTTTTTTTTCTAATTTCTTTACCTTTGCCTTGAGGGACATGTTCTTCTCTGCCCCCCTCTTCTTCTTCGTGTTGTTGCTCTTGTGGTGGTTCTCTAATCACAAGAGAACCTCTGGGTGTTGGTAGATCACCCAAGCCTTGAAACACATTATATTCCTCTTCTGCAATTTGAGGAACACTACCACCACCTACCTCAAAAGAGGGATTATGGGTCTTGGTCACGCCTCTCTTCTGAACCCCTAAATGCTTTCCGTGGCGAGGGGTTGGAGTGTGAGAAATAGGTGTTAAATTATTACCCCTCTTATTCTTCCTACAACACACAACCAATACAAGTTAGATAATTTAAAAGCAATTCAACTTCAACAAAAAAAATATTCACTACACAGGAAAATTTACGGTTGGGTTTTTTCTCAAAACCCAACCGTAATTTTTCTCCCATATTTTACGGTTAGGTTTTGAGAAAAACCCAACCGTAACTCACATGTAGCTGGTGTGCACATCAGGCTACATATGAATTACAGTTGGGTTTTCCTCAAAACCTAACCGTAAAAATATAAGTACAAAAGGTGGTCCATATGTTACGGTTAGGTTTTAAGAAAAAACCCAACCGTAATACTCAAACCAAATTTTTATGGACGCTCTTTGTTACGGTTGGGTTATTCTACAAACCCAACCGTAAGTTGTTTTTAAAAATTGGCGCAATTTATTTACGGTTGGGTTATCTATTGAAACCCAACCGTAATATCCTGAACTATTCATCCTTCCCTTTGATTTACGGTTGGGTTTTGAAAATAACCCAACCGTAATTTTTCTCCAATACTTTACGGTTAGGTTTTTGATAAAAACCCAACCGTAACTCACATGTAGCTGATGTTCACATCAGGCTACATATGAATTACGGTTGGGTTTTCCTCAAAAACTAACCGTAAAAATATAAGTACAAAAGGTGGTCCATATGTTACGGTTAGGTTTTAAGAAAAAACCCAACCGTAATACTCAAACCAAATTTTTATGGACGGTCTTTGTTACGGTTGGGTTATTCTACAAACCCAACCGTAAGTTGTTTTTAAAAATTGGCGCAAATTAGTTACGGTTGGGTTATCTATTGAAACCCAACCGTAATATCCAGAACTATTCATCTTTTTCCCTTTGATTTACGGTTGGGTATTGAAAATAACCCAACCGTAATACTCAAGAACATGAAATATTACGGTTGGGTTTTGACACGGACCCAACCGTAATATCAACTGTGTGCAACATTTTTTTTGCCCAAAATCATGATCAAACATGCGAATAAATCAATTACAAGTTCTAAGAATACATGGGTTTTCTACAATACCTTAGATACACCATTGTTGGACTTTTCGGTGCTTGATTTTGCTTGTCACTGTCGATTTCTTGTTCAATCTCTTGATTAGGTTGAAAGGAGAAGGGTTGATTGCCATCACTGCTACCTTGAACGCCTTTAGTATACTTCTTCATCTCGAATTGTTGAGTTGAGTTTAATCGTCGATGAATTTTACGAATCGCCGATGAATCGAGGGAGATTACGGTTGGGTTTTGATAGGTTTTCTTTTGTTTAAGTTTTTAAAAGTTATGATTTTTTTTAAAAGAGTTTAAGTTTTAATTGGTATAAGGGTAAAATGGACATTTAACTTTACCCCCTAGAACATCCCTTATCGTAAAATTGGGTCACCTCGGCTCAACTGGGAGCCCCTCTATTGATATGGGAGCCCCTATATCAGCCTTCAAAATGTTAGAGACGGTGTTGTTTCCATTGCTTAATGCATTTCTAAGAATGTAGATGGTAAAAATAACAATACTTCTACATAAAGACTCAAAACCTAACGGGGTAAACTACGTACTTAGATGCTTACCATGAAGGCAGTATTCAAGTTTAAATGAATGTTGCATTGAAAAAAAAATCTTAATAGTTGGTAAGTCAATATCCCGGTCTTTATTTTCTCTTAGGATATAATTCTATACGAAATCGTCCAAAACGCAACTGAAATTGAGATTCACTAATTTTCTTTTTGTTGGGTGTTTGTATCACAACATAAATTGCCATGATATTGTAATCAACCAACAAATTATCTTCCCCAAACTCAAGAACAATACTCAAAGACACGGAAGAGATACAATTAAGATTGTCTAAGATCAAAAAATGAGTTAAAAAGTTCGGCACGGTCTGACCTCAAATACGATAAAGAGAATATTCAAATCTACCTCGTTCAATTCAAACATGTCTAAAACATTTGTATTGTAGAAGTACTTTATAGATTCGTGAGAAAAAATTCACGTAAAATTGGACTAAACAAAGAAATGGTCGTTCCAAAAAAAAAATCGATCACAAATAAAAAAAATGGTTGGTCTTAGGAAGGAAAGCAGAGGAAGTGAGGTCAGAGTGCCAGGCTCCGTGAGATGTGATAGGTATGTAATTGCTATAAAGAATTCTATGTGTATGACTGAGAGAATTTTTTTATGAAATCCAGGTAGTCGAATTGTATATTCCATCTCGTACGTTATGTGTGTCCCGTTTTTGATAGATTAAGAAATATATTAATAATAGCATAGGAGTAACTGTTCACCCTGACCTCGTAGGAAATGGTGGTTGTGAAGTAATAGTGGAGGTAATGTAGAATGTTGATGTGCGTCGTTTAAGAACAAATAAATTCACTTTTATCCACAAAATTAACTAGTAATATAATGGAAAGGAGTTCGTTCCCACGAAGAGCAGTAAGTTTCTAGTTGTTATAAAGTAACCAAAAGGGGGGTTTTCATATTTTGAACGAAGAAAAAAAAAGTAAGTAATAAGAATTTATTTCAAACAATAAGAAGAATGATGACTAAGGAATCCTTCACCATCACTGAACCGAAACTTAATCATACAAGTATATTTCTTGTTGAATTTATATTGTTACCAACCGTAGAATAACAACAAGCTCTGATATCCCCGAAATTCCTTATTTTACTAGATACGGAAGTGCTCGACTACCAGATTCTATCCAACTAACCCACAAAGAATAATCTCTCAAGGTGTAAATTAGTGAACGCTTTACACTTTGTGAATGAGGTTGATCCTATCATCAGACACATAGGCTCGGCCCATTTACCAGTGTTATCTCTATACACAATTGCTTAAAAGAATCCCTCCGTCGGTTCTTGTGATGTACTACTTGTGTAAAGAATTGAGTGACAATTACTTATATCACACAACTCAAAACTAGTAGAAGAATATTGATAGATTGATTTAATTGACCACTTTAAATAACCCAACAATTATTCTTATAAAATAAAAACAATAGAGATAGTCAATAACGAAAATAAAACTTAAAACAAACTTGATTTATAAAATTAAGATTTCATTATTCAGGACTTTGAAATCATTCATAATCAAATATAAATTAGCTAGACATAGCTATGAAGTATTCAAAAAAGAAATAAAAAAGAAAGAGTTATATTAAAACTAAAACTAAAAATAAAAAACTTACAAATAAAGCCAGAAGAAAAGCTCTCCTCCAAAAGCTTGATTTTGTAGAGAAAATTGTGTGTGAAAGTTGTATCTAGGCTCCCCTTTATATATGCTTTGGTAACCTCTTCTTGATGTCTATCCAACTAGGAAATCTAATCTTATTAAACTCTTCCATCCTCTTTTTTATCCTTATCCAACTAGGTGACTTAACCTCCTCAAAAACCAACAAAAACCCTAATTTTCACGTCAAAGGCAAGCCCAAAACGCCTCCCTACTTTCTCTTCTCGCGCAGGCCAAATAAGGCCCAACCAAAACCAAATCCAAGTTGGTTTCGCTGTTCTGCTCATAACTTCTTCATACGAACTCGGAACGACCTCATTCTTTTTGTGTTGGCTTCGTCTTCCAGTTCTCTAAAGGATGGTAAGAAGACTTCTGGATTTGAAAGTTCCATTATTTACTTGGTAGTCATTCTTATGTTTTTGGACGTTCTTTGCTCAATTTCGCTGCACTTTTTCCACTTCTCTTGGCTCTAGAACTTGGATACTTGGAGTACTTCACCTCTTAGCTCGTTTGTAGATATTTTCACATTTAATGAGATGATTCACCTAATAGAAACAAATAAAAGAAACACAAGTAATAAAAAGTAATATGCAAGAATTATAGCAAATATTATTATGGATTTGACATTAAAATCATGTCAATTATGCACTTATCAAATGTGTCTAAAGTCGTCCTCCACCTGTTTGAGGATGACTAGACGGTTACGCACCCATTACTCCTTTACATAGCTAGTCGTCGAACATTCCAGATACTTCCCCTAATGGGTGTATTTGCTACACCACATGTCGTAAACCACCAGACCAAAAGCCTAGTGAATATCACCTCATTTGTGACATATTTTATGTCTCATATGATTTCAATAGAAATACTACTTAGCTTGAAGTCAAGTTGTGACTTGTCTGGTCAAGTTTACTTATGACTTGTCATGCCTGCATAGACATGAATAACAAGTCTTAATTAGTCTGACAAGACTAGTGAGGCTCATAAGGAGCAGGAAAGACTGAAAATAAATATATATTTATTTAGGCCCCATGTCAAGATTATGATCGATGTGTTCAGGTGAGCAGTAAGAGTTCAAATCATCCAACCAGTATTGACATGCTTAAGTGAATAAATTATGTCGGATGAAGGCATTGAGTAGGTCAAACACTGGTTTTCACGCCATCAAGAGACGATGGAAGGTCATGAAAGAGTGAAGAAGAAAATATATAAGTATTAGAATGGTCAAACATGTGTAACAGGACATACGTGTGAAGCCACATGAAATAAGAGATTTCTTGCCAGACGCTATGATAAGCCATCTATATGTGTGGCAGACATTACAAGAAGATTTTGTAACGCTTAGTGTGGGAAATATTAAAAAAAATTGTAACACTTATAGGTATGGCGAACATTACAAGAAGAGTTTGTAACGCCTACAAATATGACAAACATTACAAGGAGAGTTTCTAATGCTTACAAATGTGGCAAACATTACAAAAGATATTAGTTGCTTGCTAAACCAACTTGCTTGGCCAAAGTTGGTCGGCCAAGAAAGTTAGGAAGCCAACCAACTTGGTCGGCCAAGTTGGTTAGTCAAGAGATTAATTTTGCCCGGCCAACTTAGTCATGCGAGAACTGGTACTCCCAGCTTTAGAGAAGAATTTTGGAATCCCAACTTTAGAGGAAAGTAGTTGATGTGTGTCGTACCACGTCAAAATGATATTCACTTTCTCACTTATAAAATATTAAGATTAAGTATATGGCAAAAAAGATTCGTTCCACGGGAGGCTATTGTTGTTATCCGATTTCAATTTCTTAAGTAACAAAGGGGGATATTTCTTATTTTTAGAAAGCATAAATAAACTAAATTGAAAGTAGAAAGAATAATTAAAAGTAATCAAGAGTTGAGAATATTGGTCAAGGGATTGTATCATTCACAAACATGTATTTATATCAATAACAAGAATTGGTAATTTAATCTCTCTTTTATCAAAAATCCTAAATTACCTTGATCGCAAGAATATCCCGCTAATTTTCAAGTTCAACACACATGCATTAAAAGATGCATGAATGAATTCTACCTAGAGAACAACCCAACGTGTAAAATCACTAATCGAGTTTAATTCCCCATGAGCATTACGTTTTGTGAAATAAGGTTAATCAATGTAATTGAACGTTGAAAACACACTAATTCAATTTAACAAAGGTTATGATTCATATATGATTGCTAGGATGTATCACTATAATGTAAATCTTGTCGATTTATCTGTAAACGAAGAGCGATCGGCAGTAGAATGAAGAACATTTACTGATTTTGGGCATCAAGTTAGTTAGTATTTAACCAAAATAATCGGCAGATGTGTATGTATGGACATTTTCTATTGTTGTTTGTCTAGTTTTAGGTTTACCTGTTGTGTTTTAATAATTTTGGGGCTAAAATTAACGCAGCGGGATAGGCCGATTAATACAATCGGCATGATGAAATGATACAAGCACGTCAATTGTTACGATTGTCGGATATAGAAAATTTGTTCCATAAGATAGGGATTAGGGTATCCATAAATTTCTGACTGTATTAGGCATTATTATTATTATAGTTAAAAAGGATTGTGTCTGCACTGAAACAGAATCAAACTATCTACTACCAGCTTCTAAAAAAAATATATAGGAAATATAACATCAAAATTGAGGAACTTACAGAAAAAGGTTCCATAAAAGATGTTATAACTTAATGACTCGATTGCAAAGTTTATATTGTATTTCAATCAGAAATAATGACCATGTACAAGAAAATTCTTACACATTAGTTAACTAATATAATTGTTTTATGAATACATAATTGATTAAGATGAAAGAGATAAATTGTTTTCTTGAATCATCACATAAACAAATTTACAACATGGGGAATATATCATGGATAAGCCATCATGTATTCCATTTTCCCAGGGAAGTACTTAAATCAGAGAGATTTCGTAAATTCATATATGTGATCCTAGGATTAATTAACCCATGTTCATGGAAATGAACCAAAATATAGTCAGGCAAAACTAATCAAGAACGACCAGATACTCAGTTAAGAACCCTATTGTTTTTCCTTAGGTATATATGACCGGATATTTTTGTAACTCTATTCTTAAGCATCCAAATAACAACAAATGTTGTTCTTGCAGCTGGTTCATGGGTAATTTCCAAAATTATATTCCAAAATCCATTCACATACTCTTTTATACAATTTAGGAACCTTAGGGTTTTACCATATTTGGAAATGCAAAGTTTTCCTGGACCGATGACATTTAAAAAAAAGATATAAAAAAAGAAATGGGTTTATCAATTTGTTGATAAGCTATTAGGGTCCCAATTGACACGTTTAAAGCGAAGGTAATAAGAAGGTATAATGAAGTCAAAGGAAGTAGTTAAGGGTTGTATTTTAAAGTTGGGTGTTTGGGAGTATGTGAATGGATTTTCATTTTATTATTTCTAAGCATTATTTTTTTATTATCAATTAAATATATATTTTTTAATTATTATTTAAAAAAAAAGATTGTTTACAAGGAGTGTGTTGGGAGTCTAGCGACAAGCTGTGCCTCAACCAATAATAAAGATTATATTTATATTTATTATTTATTATTATTATTATTATTATATGAAAACACTTTATAAGAAACAAAAAAAAAGTATTACAAAAATTGGTTGGGAGCCTAGCAACAAACTGAGCTCCAAGCCCTTTTCGAATAGTAAGTCCTATTCTATAAAAGAGGGAACAATGCACTTTATTATTAGCATCATAACTAGCTATAAAATTCTTTAATCTCTTTAGAAAAACTACAGTATCCACACTCAGTTCATCTAAAGTTGAAAATGCCAAAAATACCAAAGCCATACCATGCACTGAGCATTTTGTCTAAATGTTTCTTGCGTTTACGAGTGACAGAATTGGAGATAGCTTGGCCAGGCGTGAAAGTATGAACTCCACCATCAGTGAAAGGTGAAATACCCTTGACATCAAAACACATATCTTGTTCATTCTCCTAATTGTATACAAGGATGTCTGCCAGTCTCAATATCTTATTTCTGTCTGACATGAGAACTAAATCATCTTCTTTTCTTGCCGACACACCTGCTTTGCAGTAAATATCTGCAAAAAAGGTCATGTACAAAGTCGTATATAAATTTGAGTCCTACATCACTAGCACAATAAAAGACATGATCCCCAAAAATATTCATCCCTCTATTACAACATGGGCATATGCTATCATCGGCGAAAAGAGGTATGCCTAATCTGTAACTAAGAATAGAGCTAAATTATCGTGGGACAATACTTTGATTAAGCCCACTGATGGGTATGACCTTAAGGTAATCTTGCACATGTTGGACCTTGTTACACTGCCATAGGATTGATTCATGCTCAGTCAAGTGGAACTTGGACGAAAAATCTCTCTTTACTGTATCGAAGTATAGAACTGCCAAAGAGTGCATGGGAAGAGAGGCAATGTCGTCGATGTTAAAGGTAGAGGGAGATAAGCCACAAACCTGTATGTAGGTGTGTAAGGCATGCTTGGAACTAAGACTTGAATATTAATCAGGCTGGTGGTTCAAAATGGATACTTATAATTCTCTCTTCTGAAAGTAAGATGCCAAAAAGCTATAATGGCTAGTATCAGCCGTGGTGTAAATGCCAAGCCCTCCATCTTTGATGGGTAGTGAGACTAAACGTCGTTGGAGAGGCCCAAATTCTGCATTGTTTCTAGTGATTAACTGTTTTACATATTGGAACAAGTATTGATCAAACTGAATATAAGCTTGTTGCAGCACAAGGGGATTGGTGGTTTACATGGTAAAGTATAGGTGTGGAATACCAGTACAGCTTCATAGCAACAACAATACAGAATGTGGGTCCTGAAGTTTCCTAATAGAATCCATTAGGCGTATGGTTTTATTAACACGCTCCATCACTATATTACTACTGAAATGCAAATCCAAACAGAAAGGGCCTTCAAGAAGTTTGATACCAGTTTGTCATCTGCTTATGTTAGATGGAAAAACACCTTCAACTAAACTTCTAGGATCAACAAGCCAGAAGTTTAGTCTTATGAATGTTGAGATGTACTCTATGCACTCCTTCACCCTGTATTATGCTTAAAGCCTTAGAGACTTCCCATGTATCATCAATAATGGTCCCATCATCTACGTACCAGGATTGGAGGTCCATCCTGCACTGTGAATTTATTTTACTCACTAGTGGATGTAAAGTTAGGGCAAACAACAATGGTCCCAGAGGATCACCTTGCTGAACTCCTTAAGCTGAAGTTAAGATAGATTCATTGCAGTAAAGTCTGCCAGGTTTTGCATAGCAGAACTCCACCTACCTGGAGATACTTAGGCACTTGCATCTGACTTTATTGATTATTATTATTATTTCATTTTATTTTTTTAAAGGGAGAAAAGTATTTATTTTTTTTACATAGCATTGGTAGGGAGCCTATCCACAAGCTGAGCCCCTACCCCTTTCTGAATGGAAATGCCTAACTAAAGAAGAGGGAATCCCCAACTTTGTAGTTATATTCGTGGGTAGCCATGCAGTTCTGCAGTCTCGTCATGAAGACAATCGTGTCATCTCCCAACTCCCCCAGGTTCGTAAAGGCAAGAAAACCCAAGCCATAACCGTGCCCGTTACACTTGTCCAAATATTTATTACGTTTGCGCGTAACAGCGTTGGAGATGGCAATCCCAGGCGTAAACGCAACCCTCTCACCTCTTGCAAAAGGGGACACCCCTATGACGTCGAATCACACGTCACGACCCTCCTCCTAATTGTATACGAGTATATCCGCGGGCCTAAGGGCGCTTGCGTTGTCAGACAAGAAACCCAACTTGACTTCCTTACGGGAAGTGACACCAGCTTTAAAACACATATCTGCCACCACGTCTCTAACTAGGTCGTGACTAAATTTGAGACCTACTTTACTGGCACAGTGTAAGGCGTGATCCCCAAAGGCATTCATTTCTATGCCGCAAAAATAACAAGAGCTACCCTCAACAAACATAACAATACCCAACCTGTAACAAAGTATGGCCCTAAATTGGCGAGGCCCAATAGATTGGTGTAACCCTGTGATTGGGATAGCTTTGAGGTAGTCTTGTACATGGCTCAGCCGATTACATTGCCACAAAATGCAATTGCGCTCCGTATGGTGGAAACTGCTGGGGATACTCTTCTTGATCATATCAAAGTACAACACTGCCAGACAATGCATGGGTCGGGGGGCAGTTTCTTTAATACTGGGAGAAGAAGGAGGAATCCCACAGACCTGACTGAAGCTAAACAAGGCTTGTTGGAAGCTAAGATGAAGTGCAGAGTCCTTTTCCACATGGAGAATAGTGTTCTGCACCTGGGTTGTCTGAAGACAAGAGGCGAGGTGGCAGTAAAAGCTATAATCCTTCATAGTGTAAACCCCTAAACCTCCATCCTTCATAGGCAAAGACGCAATACGCATTTGGTAGGGACCGAACCCGGCTTCATCACTAGTAACCAAATGTCTAAGGAACTGGCATAAATGCTGATCATAAAACTCAGCTGACTGGTGGAAGACAGAGGGGCTGGTGGTCCTCAAAGTGAAATATAAGCGCGACACCCCCGCATAATTTCTGAGAAGAAGCAATTCACTTTGTGGATCCTGCAGAAGCTTCAGAGACTCCATTAATTGAAGAGTTTTCTCCACCCTACGCTGGACCATCTCTTTGCAGAAGTTAGCATCCAGACTAGCAAGTCTACTGATGGTGGCTGGGAACACCCTTCTCCAAACTTCTAGGGTCAGAATTAGGCCAGAATAACTCTGTCTTGTTAATATTGAGGGATAAGCATCTGCTGCTCCCCTCAGATTGGATGATGTGTAAAGCTTGAGCCACCTCCAGAGTGTCCCCAACGATAGTCCCATCATCCAAATACCAAGCATGCATATCTAAAGTGCACTTAGAAGCAATTTCTAAAATGAGCGGGTGTAATGTCATAGCAAACAATAAAAGCCCCAAAGGGTCTCCCTGTTGGACGCCCTGAGCCGGAAAAAGCACTTTGTAATTGTAATAAAGCATTGCCGGCTTTGCGTAACAAAATTCAACACATTTAGAAATACCAAGGCACTAGGACCTGACTTCATTGATAATTGCGGTTCTATCCACCAAATTAAAAGCATTGTTGAAGTCTATTAAAAGCATGCATTTGGTGGAGGATTTACCTTGAAGCTCCAAAATTCAGTTTGCAGAATGTAAAATGCCTTCCCCACCACATTGGACTCCCACGCCGAATTGGTGATCTCCTGGGTAAGAAGCCATTTTCTTGCTGGCCCCTGACGCAGCCAATTTAGAGCAAAGCCTCCTCCAGATGGTTCCCACTACGATGGGCCTTATTCCCCCTCCAGGTTTGATCAAGGGAGTGAGAGGAGCACTCGCAATGTAAGCACCAAGCACTGCTAGGCATCTACCCTCTAACCACATGTTGACTATACCTGTCATAGAAGACAAGAGGTCATCTGCCACGTCGGCTGTAGGTCCACTGAGGGCATCCAGAAGATGCTGGGCGCGAAGGTTATCTCTACCACACGAAGTTCCTTTGGGGAACTCCTTGATGGCACTTAGAACTGCTGAATTGTCTACACGGAGCGGCTCAACCATGATAGGGTCTACAGGAATGCAAGGAGGCGCCGCTGTAGGGTGTTTGAGGCTAAGCTCAGCAAGAGTATCCTGAGAGCATGGGGCTATGCCATTGGAGGCTAACACTTTGATAGCGGCCGTGTACTGGCCTATGCCCAGTTTCCTCCTACAAGCTGCAAGATTGGAACTACCCAACATCTGTATGTTGTTCGTCCTACTTCGATGTTGTTTGGATTGCTCCAGAATGGACTGCACCAAGCCATAACACCCACTGCCATCGCTCCATTGAAGTAACGCTTGGTTGATACTAGCCATCTGCATTTTCTTCCTATTCCCTGACCTCTCTTCCGTGGATCCCCTGTGAACAGACCTAAAGTGCACACAGGTAGGAGCAACAATTGTAACCAAAAAGACAATTCCGAAAGATTGGCACTAACTCTATCCAATAAAGCTTTGAGAACCCTAGAGAACTGAAGCCTGCATTGCGATGGATACTAGCAACCGTAGGAAGTTTCTGTTGGCACACAAGGTGTAGGAGGTCCACATCCAAGGATGCTGAGGCTACAGGCCCCATGTTGTCCAAAAGCACAAAGTTAGAAGGAAATGGTTTGCTTATGCTGTAAACCATACAGGATCCTGATGTCCCGTTGTAAGGGCTGGGAATAATACCCTCTTTGTGTTTCCTACAGGGCCGTCTCCAGGAATACATATGCATACATTCCGAGCACAACCACATTTGCATCTGCGACAAAACCGCTTCCCAGGCACAAAATACATCCAAATCCGTAGCGACCCTCTCCCTGCAAACATCCACTGCCTCCATGGAGTGGAGGTGTTTATCTTGCAAATGCCTGTAGAAACCAGAACGACTAAGCCCTTTACCTCCAACCCCATTGTTGCAGCCGTCAAGATGTTTATAAGGACATTGAAACAAAACATCTTTCAAGACCCCCTCCACATTCTCAGTTGAACACTGCGATTCCGAGCCTGATCTTGTTCTAGGCATACTGGAAAAGGACACGCTACAACAAACCACAACAAAAACAAAAAAAAAATAGCCCTAGAAAGAGCCTGTATCCAAACCAGAAGTTTCCTGAAGTTGACGACTGCAAGGGTGTCTCCAGGAAAGTCTCTCAAGCTAGAAGGAAGGCTGAAAACTCTCACTGGACAGGTACCAAACTCACAACAGGACCCAACAACACAGACATCCACTAAAAAGATCTAATGCTAAACCAACTAGACAACAGGAACAACCAACCAGCAGGAAATGCAACTGAATGTTGCTGTGTACTCAGGAAGAAAAGACTCTCCAGCAGCAGGTGAAGCAAACCTGAACTCACACCACCAGGGATTCTGGAAAGAACACGCTAACCCAATTCAAGTGCTTGAACTTACGGCAGAAACAAGAAGTTGTTGACCCAACATGCTACAACAGGAAATGCCTGAACGCTGAGCAAGGGGGGAAATGAACGTGAGTTGAGCGGTGAATGTGTATGGAAGACTCCCACACACCAGAGAGTAAAATATGAGACTAGACGAGCTAATCTTGAAGAGAAATTACACTGTACAGGACCCCCAAAGTTGATGTACAACCAGGGAAACTATGAACAATCCAGGAGCTAATCAAGGAATGGCTGGAACTAAATGAAACCTATGTAGAGAGTGTATGTTGTAAATGTAAATGTAAATGTAGAAAGCGTAAAAGTATGTTGAAATAGATTGTGTCTTTGGAGAAAACACGCCCACAAAAATGGTGAGAACCAGTTGTACGGACCCCAAATTCCAAGGAAGAAATCTAGCAAATCCGAGAGTTAAAATGGTCAGTAAAACACCAAGAAAGTGTCTCTGGAAGGACCACTATCACCGTGGAGCAAAAGGGTAAGCAAGAATTACGGTCTTGGAAGCAATCTAGAAAGCAAAACAAAAGAACCCTAGAAAAAAAAACTACTACTAACCTCCTGATATGTACAATGGATGGAGAGGAATTGGGAGAACTAACAAGGAAAAGAGAAGGCGGAACCATGTCTGTACCTTGGGAGATGTCTGAAATTCTAGCTGAAAAGCTTGGTTAGTACATTGATGGCGCCATTAAAGACCCCAAAACTTGGAACCTGAGTTTCTCTCTCCTACCATTTATTATTATTATTATTATTATTATTTATTTATTTATTTTACTATAAAAAAGACTTTCATTAAAGGGAGAAAAGTATTTTTTACATAACATTGGTAGGGAGTCTAGCCACAAGATGAGCCCCTACCCCTTTCTGAATGAAAATGCTTAATCTAAAGAAAAGGGAATCCCCAACTTTGTAGTTATAGTCGTGGCTATCCATGCAGTTCTGCAGTCTCGTCATGAAGCCAATCGTGTCCTCTCCCAACTCCCCCAGAGTCGTAAAGGCAAGAACACCCAAGCCATATCCATGCTCGTTACATTTGTCCAAATATTTATTACGTTTGCGCGTAACAGCGTTAGAGATGGGAATCCCAGGCGTAAACGCAACCCACTCACCTCCTGCAAAAGGGGACACCCCTGTGACATCGAAGCCTAATAATAATAATAATAATTATTATTATAAAACGAGAACTTTATTAGATGAAAAAGGTATTTGCACCGGATCGGAAGGAAGCCGAGCCACAAGATGGGATCCCACTCCTTATTATTATTATTATTATTATTATAAAAGACTTTCATTAAAGGGAGAAAAATGTTTTTACATAGCGTTGGTAGGGAGCCTTGCTACAAGCTGTGCCCCTACCCCTTTCTGAATGGAAATGCCTAATCTAAAGAAAAGGGAATCCCCAAGTTTATATTTATAGTCGTGGCTAGCCATGAGATTCTTCATTCTCGTCATGAAGCCGATCGTTTCATCTCCCAACTCCCCCAGAGTCGTAAAGGTGCATGCTCGTTACATTTATCCACATATTTATTACGTTTGCGCGTAACATCATTAGCAATGGAAATCCCTTGCGTAAACGCGACCCTCACGCCACCTGCAAACGGGGATATCCCTGTGACGTCAAAGCACACGTCTAGGCCGCCCTCCAAGTTATATACCAAAATATCTGCGGGCGTAAGAGCGCTAGCATTGTCCGATAAGAATCTCAGCTTGACTTCCTTGCGGGCCGAGGCGCCAGCTTTGAAACACATATCATCCACCACGTATGTTACTAGGTCATGTCTGAATTTGAGGCCCACCTCGCTCGCACAATGCAAAGCGTGATCCCCAAACACATCCATTTCTCTGCCGCAGAAGGAACATGTACTGCCGTCCGTAAACAAAGTGATGCCCATCCTATAAAAAAGTATATCCCTAAATTGGAGAGGCCCAATGGATTGGTGCAACCCGGCAATTGGAATAGCTTTGAAGTAGTCTTGCGTGTGACTCAGCCTATTACATTGCCATAAGATGCAATCACGTTCAGTCTGAGTGAAGTTTCTGGGGATACCCTTCTTCACCGTATCAAAGTACAACACTGCCAGAGAATGCATAGGACGGGGGGAAGTTGCTTTAATACTAATAGTAGAAGGGGGGATCCCACAGACCTGACTGAAGCTGAGCACGGCTTGCTAGAAGCTTTGATGTCGTGCCACGTCCATATCCACCTGGAGAATGGTGTTCTGCACCTGGGTTGTCTGGATGCAGGAGGCAAGGTAGCTGTAATATCTAGCATCCTTCATCGTTTAAACACCTAACCACCCATCCTTCATGGGCAAGGAGGCTAAGCGCATCTGGTGGGGACCAAAACCGACACCATTACTGGTGACAAAGTGTCTAAGAAACTGACATAAATACTGGTCATAGTAATCAGCTGAATGGTGCAAGGCAGAGGAGCTGGTGGTCCTCATGGTGAAGTACAAGCGAGACACCCCCTGCGCAATTTCTGAGGAGGAACAATTCGCTTTGTGGATCCTGAAGAGCTTCATGGACTCCATTAACTGTAAGGTCTTATCCACTCTGTATTGGACCATCTCGTTGCAAAAGTTAGCATCCTGACTAACCGACCCACCTAGGAGCTTCACCCCTCGCGTTGGTCTACTGATGGTTGCAGGGAACACTTCCTTCTCCAGGCTCCTGGGGTCTGTGTTTGGCCAAAATAACTCTGTCTTGTTGATATTGAGGGATAAGCCTCTGCTGCTACCATCAGATTGGATAATGTGCAAAGCTTGAGCCACCTCTAAAGTGTCCCCTAGAATATTACCATCATCCAGATATCAAGCATGCATGTCCAAAGTGCATTGAGATGCAATTTTTAAAATAAGGGAGGGTAAAGTCAAAGCAAACAGTAAAGGGCCCAATGGGCCTCCCTGTAGGACACCCTGAGCAGACAAGAGAACCTTATCGTTGTAGTAGAGTTTTGCGAGCTTCACATAGCAAAATTCAACCCATCTAGAGATACTAGGACACTTACTCCTGACTTCATTAATGATGGCAGTTCTATCCACTAGATTAAAAGCATTTTTGAAGTCAATTAAAAGCATGCACTTGGTTAAGGAGCTACCTTGCATCTCCAAGACTCTGTTTGTTGAGTGCAAAATACCTTCTCCACCACATTGGACCCCCACGCCAAATTGGAAGTCCCCCAGGTAGGTTGCCATCTCCTTTCTTACCCCTGAAGCCGCCAATTCAGAGCAAAGCCTCCTCCAAATAGTACCTACAACAATGGGCCTTATGCCCCCCACCCGTCTTGAGCAACGGGGTAAGAAAGGCGCTAGTAATTTAAGCACCCAGCACTGCTGGGCATCTACCTTCCAGCCAAAGGTTAACTACTCCGGTCACTGAAGACAAGAGGTCGGCTGCCACTGCCGCCGCTGGTCCATTGAGCGCATCCAACAGATGCTGGGATCTAAGGCCGTCTTTACCGCAATATGTTCCCTTGGGGAACCCTTTATGGAGATTAACACGGCATACTTGTCTACGCAGAAAGGCTCACCCCCAAATGGTTCTGTCGGGATACAAGGGATCAACGCGGAAGGGTGTTTGTGGCTTAGCTCTGCGAGAGTGTCAGGAGAACTCGGGGCTACGCCACTGGAATCTAACACTTTAATAGTCGTTGTATACTGCCCCAAGCCCAACTTCCTTCTACATGCAGCAAGATTAGGCCCACTTAAACGTCTGCTGCTACCCTGCCTATTAAGAGAGCGTTTGGGCAGCTCCACGACTAACTGGACTAAGTTGAGACACCCTTGCCCTTCATTCCATAGTTGCAAAACCTGATTTATGCTGGCCATTTGTAACTTCTTTCTGTTCCCGAAACGTTCCTTTATGGTCCCCTTGGGTGTGTACAAGCTTAAAGAACACACTGGAAGTAACAACAACTGTATCCACACAGACAGTTCGAAAGGGTTAGCTAATACCATGTCCAATGATGCTTTGAGGGTCCTGGAAAACTAAAGTCTACACTGCATCGGAATGCTTGTGACTATGGGGATATACTGCTGGTACACGAGGTGAAGCAGGTCCACGTCAAGGTCTGCAGCAACGACAGGTTCTGCTGCCTCCAGGTGTGCTGTGATGGGAGGCAAAGGCTTGCAAATGCCGTGTATCAGGCATGTTGCGTTGGTCCCAATGTATGGGCTGGGAATAACCCCTTCCTTGTGCTATCGGCAGGGCCGTCTCCAAGAGTACATGCGCATGCACCCTGAGCAAATCCACATTTGCATTTGCGACAAAGCTGTCTCCCAGGCGCTGAACACAACCAAGTCACTAGCGGCTCTTTCCCTGCACACATCCGCTGCCTCCATAGTGGGTAGGTGTTTATCTAGCAAGTGCCGATAAAAACCCGATCGACTAAGTCCTCTACCCCCGACCCCATTGTTACATCCATCAAGGTTCTTGTACGGGCAGTGAAACAAGTCGTTCAAACCCCCTCCCTCGTTCACAGCTGAACTTTGTGAGCCTATTTATGATCTAGTGTTCGGCATGGTGTTTACTGAAGCAAAGGGATGAATAGGTGCAAACCATACGGAAAACTGGATACAACCACAGGCAACAAGCCCCAATAAAGAACTGGAGGTCCAAATATGAGCACATGAAAGAAATTACCATGTTTACAAGACCAAACAGCTGGAAAACAGACCACCAGGACCAAAAAGCTGGAATTCATACCACCATGGAATGAATAGAAGAGTTCAGGTGCACTTCGTGAGGACCAACGGGCTGGAATTCAGGCCACCAGACAGCGCTGGAATTCAGACCACCAGGAAATGACCAGAAGTGTCCATGTGCAAGGGATAAGCTTGAATTCAGACCAATAAGCTGGAATCATACCACCAGGAAAGTGTCCAGGTACACTGGAACCTGAAGCTACTCAAAAAATGTGGTCTGGAACTGAATAGAAGTGTGAGTATCTCTGAATGCAACGCAGAACACCTAAAAATGAGCTATTGAATGAGCACACGCACAGGCTAGCCAAAGAAATGACCTGGTGTACAGGTAAAAAAAAAAGGAAGCATAAACTGGAATCCAGAACACCAGGGCACAAGATTATCCTGAAACTAATCAAATTAAGGTCAGGAAATGATTCGAGTGTCTCTGAATTCCCAAAGAAACAAAACCATGAACAACAAATTTGTGGTGTGGACCAGAATTAGCAAAGTGTACGGACCAAGCAAAGGCCGAGAGATGAAACCAAACTGAAATTAACGATGAAGGTGTCTCTAGATGGAGCACCCACAGCAAAATACGAATACTAGAACCAACTATATTATTATTATTTTATTATTATTATTTTATATATAAAACGAGAAAATTTTATTAGATAGGAAAATCCGTTTCCACATTAGTGGTGGGAAGCCTCGCCACAAGCTGGGCACCGACACCCTTTTGAATGGAAATGCCTAGTCTAAAGAACATGGAGTTTCCTGTTTTATAGTTGTAGTCTAGACTAGCAATACGGTTCTGCAACCTCGTCACTAAAGCTATAAGGTCCTCTCCTAATTCCCTTAAAGTGGTGAACGCTAGCACGCTGAAACCATATCCATGTTTTTCACATTGGGTTAGGTATTTGTTGTTCTTGCGAGTCGTAGCTTTTGAGATTGCCTGACCAGGCGTGAAGGCAGCCCTCCAAGTACCCGTGAACGGAGACACTCATGTGACGTCAAAGCATAGGTCGCGGCCATTCTCCCAATTATGAACGAGGATATCTGCCGGCCTCAAAGAGTTCTCACTATCTGAGAGGAAGCCCAGGTTGGCTTTTTTACGAGCGGGGATGCCAGCTTTGTAGCACATATCAGAAAGCACGTCGCTGACTAAGTCATGCCTAAACTTGAGGCCCACCTCGCTAGCGCAATGGAGTGCATGATCGCCGAAGACGTCCATGCCTCGCCCATAACAAGAAAACATGGTCCCCTCCTGTAACTGCGACAAACTAAGCCTGTAACTAAGAACTGCTCGAAATTACCGAGGCCCAATGGCTTGATGAAGCCCTGCTATGGGGATGGCTTTAACAAAGTCTTGGGCATGGATCAACTTGTTGCATTGCCAAAGAATGGTGTCTCGCTCGGTCAGATTGAAGCTAGTGGGTATGCATTTCTTGACCACATCGAAGTATTGGGCTGCCAGAAGGTGCATCGGGCGAGGGGCAACAACTTGGATGTTGGCACTACAAGGGAGCTCACAAGCTTGCGTAAACCTGACTAGGGCCTGTTGGAAGCTAGGGTGCTGATAAGCGTTTAATTTATACATTTTTACCGCTTAATCTATATTTGTTAGTGTCTATATTTTACATTAATGTGTTGATTAGTGCTTTTATAGTGTGTTCCGGAAAAATACTAGTTACAAGAGAAAGAAGACTAAATGGAGCTGGTTAGAGTCTGATTGGAGTGATTAAATACATGACCAAGGCATGTGAGACATGGCTGTTGGAATTAGCTTGACTTACTTGTGTTGACCGGATAATGGGAACAAAATGCACCTAAATGATGAACAAGATCCCCACGAAGATGAACACTTCTCCATAAACTCGTTATTTCACAGGTGGAGTTGTAGCCTTACACATCTTGCAGAGCAGTCAGTTTCAAATCAGTCATTCGGAAAGCAATATGAAGAGTGGCTGGTCGGGCTGGGCTATGTAGGCTGAAAAGGTTAGAGATGTGAAGGTTATTGGGTGGATTGATTAGGAGGTCTATTGGCTAGAGACTGGACTAGGCGTAGCTGTTGGAGGTGCATCAGGTGAAGGCTAGGAAGTGTAGGCTATAAAGGAATGAACAACTAGCTAGGAAACAAAAGTGAAATAGTAGGCGATTGAGAGTCTGACACGTGAAGTTTTGGTGTGAAGTTTTGTTGAGGATGCACGTGAAGACTAGAAACTAGGGATGTAGTTATGATGAGAAGGATAGATTCTTGGAGTTGGGTTAGGTCGTTGGTTAATGAACAAGAGAGAGGACCACACATGACTGTTCTGGAGTTGTTGAAAGAAAAGTAGAAAGGAAGGACATCGTACTCTATGCTTGGGTTTTTCTTGTCACGTGGGAGGTGATGGATTGAAAGATGATGCGTCGGAAAACCGACTTTGTTTCACCGCAAGCGCACAGTGTCGAAAGATGTAGACAAGAGCAAATACGGTTCGTTCCCACGAGGAGTTTGGATTAAAATATTTTTTTTTAGGTTTTATTTATAAAGAATTAAATTAACTAGTGAATTAAAATTATTTGATAAAGTTTTGAAAACAATAAGAGGAAAACGTTAAGGTTCCGGTAATCCGTTGTAGGTCAGGGTTTAATTGTGTTCGTCACGTAGGGTCTCAATTTTACTCATGTACAGTATCAAATCTAGCTACTAATACACGAAAGATTTTTAATTAATCACTAAAGAAAGAATTTTCGAAAAGAATTATTTGTTCTCAACCTAAAGTAGAATTTCGAAGTACTAAATATACGGGGCATAAAAAGTCAAAGAATATTCATAAAACGATTTAATACGAGGTTTCAACGAGTCATTCTACTAATCAAACAATGAACTATACATGGCATAGAACATGAAAAATCGTTGAGACGGTAAAACGTTGAGAGAGAGACAAATTAATGATATTTAGTTCATATAATTGAAAACCCTAGTTTTGAAACACAAATAAAACCATCTCTACAAGTTCATCCTTTCGCCCTAATAAGGGAATTAGCCCAACATGGCTTTCTCAAAAGCCATACAAATTAATAATAAAATAAATACAAACTAACTCTTGCTCCAGCTTCTCTAATTTTCTGCCCGTAAAGCTTCTGTATCCGGAGGTATTCTCTTCTCTTTTAAAAGTTGTTCTCTTAGAATTGTACCTAGGCTTCCCTTTATATAGGCTTTGGTAACCTCCTCTTGATCCTCATCCAACTAGGAAACCTAGTCTCATTTAAATTTTCCACTTCCTTTTGATTCCTTGTCCAATTTGGAGACTTAACCTCCTCAAAAACCAACAAAAACCCTATTTTTCACGCCAAATGCGAGTCCAAAACGCTTCCCTTATTTCTCTTCCCACGCAGGCCCAACAGATACCAAATTCAAGTTGGTTTCACGGTTTTGCTCATAACTTCTTCATACGAACTCGGAATGACCTCATTCTTTTTGCATTGGATTCGTAATTTAATTTTCTACAAGATGGAGGGTAGAAATCCTGGAATATACTGAGTTCCACTTGGTCTTTAGAAATTCTTCTCTGATAAAGCTCCATTTCACTTGTTTCAGAGATGTAACCTGATAAAACACACAAACTAGAAACGTAATAATAAAACACGGTAATTCACACAAAATCTAGCAAATAAGAATAAGGAAATGATACTTAAAATATATAAATTAGGCATTTATCAAAAGACAAGCTAGGATTGATGTGATTGGTTGGAAGAGAGGGAAGCTATAAAAGGGAAAGAAGAGACATGCGTCATGGGGAGGCTGTGTACATAGGGTTTTCTTTTCGGCGGAGGCTTGGTTTTTCTCTTCTCTGGAGGAGAAGCTCTGTATAGGAAGGCGTGTTGGAAGCGACGGCTGGTGGTGTTCTGACGGAGAGATTAAGGTGGAGACAGATTCGACTACCGTGACGTGTATCGATTATCGGTTTAATCTTTTTATTACTTTTCTTAATTAATTTATGGGTTTTAAGAAACCATCTCTATGTCTTGCTAATTGATTGTAACTAGGGTTTAATGTTGAAACCACTTAAAGTTTATATCAATTGAATCGATTTATTTGATACAGGCCATTATGATTTGAATAGATTAATTCCATGATTTTGTTTATTGATTTAAATCTAAATTAGTTTTCGTTTCACCGGTTCTGTACAATGTGCAAAATCAATATGATAACAAATATGTTTGTTTACTTTTAAATATTTCATGCTTTGGTTAAATCCTTAGATGAGGTATGCTTTGAAGAGCCAGATATTATTTATGAACCTATAATTAGCTTCGTATTATTTTCTCGCTAACGCAATTAGATGGTGTATGCTTCATACTAGGGATTTTGATGCGCCATGCTTAGGGTGTCCCAGTGATATTTGATACATATAATAGGTGATGTCGATAGAACGAACAATAAATGAATATTCATGAGTTATGTTTCACTTCAGTAATTAAATAAAAATAGTGGTGGATACTGAAAACCCTGGTTACCGACTCTCCCATTTTAGTTATTTTATTAGTTTAGTTTGTTTTATTATTTTATTTATAATTCCAAAAATCCCAAATATTGTTTCTGGTTAGTTGATTAGAGATATTGATTACGGTATTTTCCCGCTCACTGTGGGTTCGACCCGTACTTGCCGTTGTCTACTAGTTAGACGGCGTGCGATTGTGGTTGTTTATATATGGTAATATAAAATCCTATCAGGTGCTGGTCAGCTCCGCAATGGGATTTGAGGATGATGTTATGCAACTGTTGTGTTTGTAAGCAAAAGGCTAAGAAGCTGTAATGGCAGGCATCACCCATGGTGTAAACCCCTAAGCCGCCATCCTTCATTGGCAAGGTAGCTAGACGTGTATGAGTGGGACCAAACCCTGCCCCATCACCTGTCACGATGTGCCTGAGAAAATGCATGAGATGCTTGTCAAAATGAACATTTGGGGCTTGGAGAGACTGCGGATTGGTGGTTTTCAGAGTAAAGAAAAGTCTGGAGACACCTGCACAATTTCTCAACAAGAAAAGCTCACTCTGTGTGTCCTGCAAAGACTTCACGGACTCCATTAGCTGACACGTGTTGTCCACTCTCCCCTGAACCATATCCCTGCAAAAGCTAGAGTCTAAACTGACTGTCCCACCAAGTAGCTTAACCCCCAAAACTGGTTTACTAATGCCTGTTGGGAAGGTACCCTCCTCCAAAACTTTAGGATCAACTACTGTCCAAAAGAGCTCTGTCTTGCTGATATTGAGGAAGATCCCTCTGTTGTTGCCTTCTCTCTGGATGATTTTCAAAGATTTGGCTACCTCCAAAGAATCACCTGC
The DNA here is from genome assembly GCA_023531435.1 of Papaver californicum. NCBI lineage: Eukaryota > Viridiplantae > Streptophyta > Magnoliopsida > Ranunculales > Papaveraceae > Papaver > Papaver californicum. The sequence continues at coordinate 31,942 of JAJJMC010014297.1, read as the reverse complement.
AATAGTACCGTCATCTAGGTACCAAGCATTCATCTCCAGGGTGCACTCCGACGCTATTTGAGAGATGAGGGGATGCAAAGTTAATGCAAAGAGAAAAGGACCTAGGGGATCCCCTTGATGCACCCCCTGAGTAAAGAGAAGAATGTGATCCTGGTAGTACAGTTTTGCTGGATTTACATAACAAAATTCTACCCATCTGGAAATGCTAGGGCATTTACTCCTCACCTCATGAAGCATCACTGTTCTATCCACCAGGTTGAAGGCATTGCTGAAATCTGTTAGCAGCATACTCATGGACTGACAACTCCCTTGCGTCTCCAGAAGCTTGTTAGCTGAGTGGAGGATAGCTTCGCCTCCACACTGAACCCCAACGCCAAACTGGTGATCCCCAAGGTAAGAAGCCAATTCCTTATAAACTGTAGCCGCTGCCAATTTGGATCACAACCTTCTCCAGATGGTTCCTACGGCAATTGGCCTTATACCACCCCCTGGCTTGAGGAGAGGAGTCAAAGGAGCACTAGCCACGTATGCACCTAGAATGTGGGGGCACTTACCAGCAATCTAAAAATTAACCACTCTAGTTATAGGAATAAGCAACTCATCCGCCACTGCTGAAGCAGGACCACTTAAGGCGTCTAATAAATGATGTGCCCTTAAGCCATCCCTACCACATGAGGTACCCTTAGGAAAACCTTTAATGGCTTTTAGGACAACTTCCTTGTCCACACATAAAGCATCTGCCTAGATGTGGCCCGCTGGGATGCCTGGAGATGGGAAAATGGGAGGCTTGTCCCTCAGTTCATTAAGCGTAGCAGGTGAGCTTGGTGTTAAGCCATTGGAAGACAAGACTTTAATCGCGGTCGTATACTGCCCATAGATCAATTTCTCCTTACAAGCATTTAGGTTTGAGCCCCCCTGATTCATATTAGGAGCCTTGCACCTGTATGAATTTGGTGACTCCAGGAGGTTGTGCACTAAGCTGTAGCACCCGCCTTCATTCCATTGTTGAATGGCATAGTGAATACTGGATACCTGAAGCTTTTTTCGAGTGCCAGACCTCTCTTCCCTGGAGTTCCTTGGGTTGTACAAACCAAGGAACTACATTAGTTGAACTATATTATTATTTTAAATATTTTATTTTTATTAATGGATAAAGAGTTACAAGAAACTAATTGGAAGTTTAACAAGCTAAGCTTCAACAACGAACTACATTAGTTGAACAGGTCGCCGTGCTAGCCTACGGGTGAGCCTCATGAGGAACCAACCAAGGGAGCCGAAGCGGATAGGTGGGCTGATTATGTCGCAAGAGGTGCAAGCTAACTCTACCTTCCATGTCAAATTCTGCAGTATTGCGCTATCGGGGACTCGAACCTGAGACCTCTTGGAGTGCATCAAACCTTTGAGGAACGGGGATGATCAGCTGAATTAGCTACCCATTATTATTATTATTATTATTATTATTATTATTATTATTATTATTATTATTAATTTATTTTGTTTTCTTATTTAAATTTTTCTTTTTTAAGTTTCACTATTATTTTTTATAATCTTTTTCTTTTTATATTTTTTTTCTTTTTAGAAAAAGTTCTTTATTTTTTTTTTAACTTTTGTTTTCTTTTAAAAAATTTAAAATATGTTTCTAATATATTTTTCTATTTAATTATAATTTTTATTTTTTTATAATTAGATTTTAAAATAAAACTTCCATATTTATATTATATTTATTTTATTTTCTTACTAAATTTTAAAAATGTTAAACTATATATAGTTTTTACGCATGATATTATAATTACATATAATTGATAATGTTGCAAGCAATAATGACGTACCAAACAAACCCTTATTGTAATGGGTGTCTATTTTTACCAGTAGAAGATGAAGAAATAGACAATGATTTAACGAGAGAAAGCTTATACAGTCCACCACCAATGGAATGAGAGAAATCGACAAGTTAGTGATAACGGAACATGCTGATTTTGGAAAGAGTAATTTAGTCTTCTCCGAGCCTTTAAACATCCATTATCAGGTAATTGACCTAGTTGGGTTTAAATTGATCAACCTCCAAATATTCACGAATTATTCGTTCATGTATAAATTCGCCGTCAATTCACAACCCCGGTGACAAAAGGCGTTTTCTAATCTTCAAAACGAATTAAAAATGCATTTATTTCCCGGAATCCTTTAAAAATGCGCCGAATAAATTCGTGCGGTGAGTATGTCTCTTTTATAAGAGAAAAATATTTCCTTATCAGCAGCCCTAATCCTTTCCTTCATTATCTTCTTATCTTCTAGCCTCAGCCTGTCTTCCCTTTCTAAAATCAGATATACATACAGAGTATGAAAAGAGTGGACTGATCAAAGCTATCACAAATTTTAAAAGAATATGAATGAACACAAAGATATGGAAGGTGTTGGAAGAGAATTCAGTAATAAATCAAAGTTGTTTGGGTTGTTGCTAAAGACTCAGAAGAAGACCAAAAGGAAGAAAAATAAGAAATGGTTCATCTACTGATCTTGATAATCGGTATGCGCGGACTCGGAAAAGTTACAGCTAGGTATGATCTTGAAAATCAGCACTATCACATTTTACCGCAACGGGGTTTGCTGAAACTTGGTTGTTAAATCAATCAATGAAAAACCATTTTCATATTTGATTCGTGGTTGTTAGTAACTAGGTTGCTTTAATAACTTCATCTCTTTATAGCAGATAATGAATGTGCTGCTATTAGTGGCTATGGGATTCTCCATCAATGAAGTTTCAGCAGCCATTGATTCATGTGGTGTGTATCTTTTAAGTTGGTCCTGGTGGTGTTTTTTTACGATTTACTATATATTTACTGCCTCTTTAGGTTTATCCTTAATAAGTTTATCATTGTTGGTGCAGTTCAATTCCTCCTTTTAGCTATACTATCTTCTGCTGTAAAGTTAATGCCTTCTCCTCAACTTAGCAAAAACACTCCCCAAGTTTGTCATAATCTAATCAAACCTAAACAAATAAGTACTTGCACTTGTACACAGAAAATCCAGAGGTACCTAATGCCCTCTGGTATACTGGAGACTATAGTTTCGACCTGTAGACGAGGTTTGAGATGGTGCTACCACTGAAACTGGACTCCTCCATATTCGGTGTTTGCAGAACAACAAGTACTGGGCAAATTTTCGGTACGTACTTACATATGTCCGTCTTTACAGACACTTTTCAATCCTGCAACTTGGAAGCTATCCGAGATTTATTATTTGGCCTTGGATTTGACTGTTCATGCTTGATTTTCACTCGTATTTGTTCGTGTGTAAACCATTACAAAACCTTGTCAAGAATGGGAATAGCATATGCTAGTAGACATTGGATAGTGCTAAACAAATCTTTACTTCTACAAAAATATACCGAACATTCATTCTTTCACATTGACTTGCATATATAGTACTGCCTACTCAATCTAACTGCTAAATACTAAGCATTCAAACTAACATAATTTCTATACAACGAGTAGAGTGTAATCTGATTTATCCTTTTCTCTTCCTATATGCAGAGTTATAAAACCGATTTGGATGCTTTGAGCTGTCCAAAAGCGTAAAAGAGTATGATTAGTTTAAGACATCTTATACACCTAGTTGGTAAGAGACAAGAATATTTTGTAACACTACTAGCACCAATTATTCATTTTGGATCCTTAGGAACACTAGCTTCATTGATGTTTTGTCAATTAAAATCAACAAAATACTCTTAAGTTCTAAACTGGAAAGCTTTCAACTTTCCAAAGAGCAAAAAAGTATGAGACATCTTATACATGATAGTTGTATTGTTGTAAAGATATGGTTGAAATGCGAGGTAACATATAGACAACTAAGTGGCCTTTATATATTAAGGGTTATTGTGATTCAATGTGGGCAAGTCAAGTGGAGTTCTAACCGCTCTAAACCTCATTGATGATATAAGTCACTATTCATCAATTGGAATGCGAGGTAACATATAGACAACTAAGTGGCCTTTATATAATAAGGGTTATTCATTCAATGTGGGCAAGTCTGGAACCGCTCTAAACCTCATCGATGATATAAGTCATCATTTATTGGCTACGATTCTCCCTTCAGCGAAAAGGAGAAAAAGCAGGATAAGACTCTGAAGTTCAGTTGCAACCTTAACAATGCAGCCTGCAAGCTAAAAACATAAAAGCTACAAGAAGGTCCAAAAGCTTTGCACAAAGGTCACAACTTTAACCTTTCTCCTGAAGCTTCTGAAGTTGTTGTTTCCTCGCTGTATCATGTTCTTTTGTGTTCTTCTGCTGATAATATCTGAATATTATTATTTTGCTAGGTGCTGGAGATTGAATCTGAAGGCGCTTTACAGACGAGCCTATGATATATCAATCTGATTGTATTTGATCTGTCTGAGCTGGATATTGAGAAGGCTCTTGACATTGACTCTCAGAACAGGTATATCTATCTCTGTGCTCATGTATTCTATAGATCAGGGACAGATTTTGCTATTTATGAATAACCCTTGACTGATGGTTGATGCAGGGATGTGAAGTTGGAATACAAAATATTGAAAGAAAAGGTGAAGGATTACCAACTTAGAAGAAACCCAACAAAATTCTGGGAAAATCAAAATCAGGGTTTTCGGCGAACTACATAATTGGCAAATTCATTGTTTTCATTCAAAACACTGAACTATCTCATAAAGTCTCTGCAAATGTTCGTCCTAATGCATTTCACTTAATCGGCCATCCTTTTGGCAACAAATTATTTGGTGATCATAATCTTATTTACATGTCTGGTCAAGTACATAAAGATCTTCGCCGTAGAATTGCTCTGAATTCCACGCTTGCAACAAAGTATTATTCTTCAGCACTTGAAGAAATGGGCAAGTTTGTTGATGCGAAATGGTAGTAAACCACTGCCTTTGCGGTATCTTTGTCGCCACATGAATCTCGATACACCACAGAAGGTATTCGTTGGTCCGTATTTGAATGAGAAGTCTCATCATGAATTGAACAAAGATTATAATCTGTTTAACGTGGGATTGATGAAGTTGCCAGTTGACTTACCGGGGTTTGCGTTCCACAAAGCTCGGTTTCAAGTTTCTCGGTTAGTCAAGACACTTGTAACTGTGTGGAGCAAAGTAAAATGACTTTCAGGGCAAGAGCCAGTGTACTTGATTGACTTTTGGATGCAAGAGCTTCTAAAAGAAATGCAAGAAAGTGGATCTGATGCTGCAAATGAAGTGCCACCAGATTTGAGCAATATCGAAATTGATGGATATCTATCTGGTTTTCTTTTTGCAGCTCAAGATGCATCAACTTCATCATTACTATGGGCAGTGGCATTATTAGAACAGAACCCAGATTTTTTTCCGAAAGTTTGTCAAGAAGTGAGTAAGATATGGTCACCGGATTGTGACACGCTAATAACAACAGAGAATCTATGGGCTATTAAATATATGGAAGCTGTTGCTAGAGAGGTAATGAGATATAGAGTTCCGGCAACATTAATCCCACATATTGCCGATGAAGATTTTCAGCTGACAGAATCATACACAATTCCTAAAGGAACAATTGTATTTCCTTCTATTTCCGAATCATCATTTCAAGGATTTACTGAACCGGAATGTTCGACCCAGACAGGTTTTGTGAAACTCGTCAAGAAGATCGGTTGTTCAAGAGAAACTTTCTAATGTTTGGTGCTGGACCTCATCAGTGTGTTGGACAGTGATACGCCGTTAATCACTCTAGCCAGTGGCGACTATGAGCCTATAAGAGCAGTTGACCATGAGTTCCCTTTTCCATAAAAGGTGTTGGGACACAGTTACCCTTATCATTTTCTATGGGCCTCCACAGAATGTAGAGGTGCCCGTTTCTGCTATTATTTTTCCACAACTGATTTTTTCCCACTCGTCCTCATTCGCATTCAACACATCCGTTGGCAAAGTGCTTTGTTTTGCAACCAAAAGACACCTCCAAATACACACTGAATGCTGATTGTACACAATAAATAAGAGAAAATCGCAATTCATTTTGACAGATTAACTAGTAGATGAAAACTTGCACCGTGGAGGGCCAATCAAAAAATTTGACAATCACGAAGAATCTTATTACACCAATGGTGATTTTGATGGAGAGAGGGGGAGGACAAGGAAGGCCTCGAAGAACAATTATCTGATGTAGGTGTAACTGTTAAGGCCGAGGCACCCGTTGAAGCATCAAATGATGATGGGCTACAATGTGTTCTTCTTCCTGAAGACATGGTTTTTGTTGGGACCGAATCTACCTTGGTTGTTAAAGCAGCAAAAGATGATGGGGTAAAATGCGTTCCCACTGAAGATATGGTTTCTGTTGGGAGGGAATCTTCCTTAGTAGATAAGGAGATGGAGTCTTTGTAAGAGGCTGTTGGTGAGTTTCCGTTAAATTGTTTTCGTTTTTCGTTTTCCTTTCTCATACTTGTTTATTTGTCTTAAGTGTTTCCTTGCTAGATGCATTGCTTCTCAACTGTTCAGGTTACGAAAATTCAGAGAGAATGACAGAGAATGACAGAGAGAGTAGAGAGATAAAATGCTATCGAGTACGAAAATTCGCTGCAGATTTCTTCTCTTTTCGGCTGAAATCTTATTATCTGTCTGATAAAATGCTTAACAGAAATTAAAGAGTTTGTCAAACCAAAGACTGCTACTCCGAAAGGTGAAAGCTGATATATATATTTGAGCTGCCATTTCATCATCTTCTTCAAGTAGGCTTCAAGAGGTAAACTTTCATCTCTTTTTCTTCTTATCAATTAAGATTTTGTTGTTACGGGTTAATATAATTGAATTTGGTAGCAAGGATAATGAACTTGAATCATCTGTTGTTTTTCCCTGGGTAATTAAATCAAATATAATCCTACTCTTTGACATCACTGTTCGAAAAACGCATGACTAGATTCATATCCACCCATATCGACCAGGAAAAAACTATAGTCCGTCATTAGTTTGAGCGGTAACTCACCTAGATTCATACTCACCCATCTCAACCAGCCGTCTAAGATAGTTAAATTTTCTCCTAGTGAGTGATTTGCAGGTTGGTATAATCAGCCAAAACGTCGCACATGGTGAAATATTATTGCCTGACAGATTTAAGTATCCAGCTTTTTGCACCTGACTCTCAAACTGGAAACACGAACTTGAAACTTGACACGGTCTTTAAAATTACATTTACCGTGGTCACCAGAAAACAACATGCTTTTAGTCTAACTGCAGTTGAATACACAATTCGACAATACTGCAAAGTTACAACAAAACAAGAGCGCTTTATTACATCATCAATATTTGTGAATACAACCCTCTACTATTTTAACTGCGACAGAATCAACAAATCTCCAATACGGAAACCACAGTTTCTCTTTCTTTAGAAGCAAAACATAGAACAGACCCCAAAATCCAACTGCAACCCCCAAAGCAATAATGGCATACAATAACAACTTCTCTTTTGCATCATCTTGTTCGTCTTCTTCAACTTTGCTTGAAGGATTAATATCTCTGGTACTAATATTCTGGTCACCCTCGCATTCTCTCTCCTTCGGAAATCCACACAATAAATTGTTCCCAGTGAAAGCTGAACCATCCACACTCAGTGTATCAAAGTGACTCTCTCTTGGAATCCTTCCACTCAGCTCATTGTAAGATAAGTTTAGAACCCCAAGGGAGTCGATTGATGTCAAAGACTGTGGAATAAGTCCAGAAAGTCTATTGGAACTTAAATCCAAAGACTGTAAACCAGACATGTTCCCGACACTCGCTGGGATATTATTTGAGAAAAGATTATGCGACAAATTAAGCATAATTAGTCCTTTTAATAAACCTATCTCTTCTGGAATTTGTCTGTAGAGAATGTTACATGATAAATCGATTCCTGAATTATAGCTGTACAAATTCTCAAATTGTGTCCTGGTGCCTTTGATAACCATTTGAAATGGCACAGTACTAGATAAGCTTAATATGAATTTGTATATAGGTCTACCTGTTGGTCTACTTGTTAGCACCCTCAAGCTTCCCATTTTCTCAGGAATTGAACCTGAGAGATTGTTTAGCGACAGGTCTAGTATTTGAAGTTCAGGCAAATGGAAAACCTCTTCAGGAATAGATCCATTGAAGTTGTTTGACCTCAAACAAAGAATCACAAGGGAATCGAGTGAACCAAGACCAGTGGGTATAGCACCTTCATAGTTGTTATTTCCTAAGTTGAGAACCACCAAGTTCATTAGTTTTAGGACGGACACAGGAAAAGTACTATTGAGATTGTTGCCGTGGAGGTTTAGATAAGAAAGAGAACTACAGTACTCTATACTAGAAGGTATAACCCCAGACAGTTTGTTGAAGGAAAGATCCAAAAATTCTGTTTTACTAGGCTGTATTCCTGGTTCCTCCGGGTTCATTGTCATTTAAAATTATTGTGTTAATGCTAGATAATCTTCCTCCAGCCTCTGTTGAGATTTCACCATTAAGTTTATTATTTGATAGATCAAAAAGGTCGACACCTTGAGGTGGAAGAAGCAGAGGACCATGAAGTTTGTTGTTAGACAAATCTAAGTAAGAGAAATTTTTAAGCTTGGAGATGCAAGATGGAATAGCTCCTGTGAGGTTATTATACGACAAATCCAGTTCCTTCAAATGGGTCAAGTTACAAATGAAAGTAGGAATAGATCCTTTCAGATTACATAATCCTAATCCTAACTTCTCTAGTTTAAATTTAGATGGATATAGGTGTCGATCTATAACTACAGTTAATTTGTTTGTGCTCAAGCTCAGGGTAGTTAGGTTTAGCTCACTGATCAAAGAGACCAACGACACATTTCCTCTAATGTGGTTTTCGGAAACATCAAAGACACTAAGATTTCGGAGCTTCGTGATGCATCTTGGTATGGTTCCTATTATATTATTATGTTTTAGATCAAGGTGTTGTAGAGGAATAATCTCACAGATTGAATTTGGTATGGGTCCTTGGAAATTATTGTCAGACAAGTTGAGGAAGTTTAGGTTTTTTAGATTGGAGATCGAAGGATGGATAGAACTTGTTATGTTGTTGTTAGATAGGTCTAGATGTTGCAACTGAGAAAGATTGTAGATTGAAGAAGGTAACGATCCTTGAATTCCACAATATGAGGCAGAAAGAGTGTATAACAATGACGCATTTGATATTGAACTTGGAATTAATCCGGTTACCACAGTTGATGATATCTGAAGTATTTGCAGTCTAGTCCAACGATGCTCAAACAGCCTATTTAGATCCATTTCAAGTTTGGGATTAAACCTCACATCAAGCTCTTTAAGTTAGGGAGATAAGGAATTGAACCTTGAAGTCCACAACCAGATAAGTCAAGAATAGAAAGTGAGGTTAAATTACGAAGGCTCGAAATAGGTTGAGCATTCTCTTGCGTATGAGATAGATCAAAACCCCTCAATCTTAATACCTTCAGATTCACTAACCCTCTAACCCATTTTGTAGCTGATGATTGTAAGCAAGTGGTAGTAAAATTAAATTTTCTGTTCTTAGACCACAAAAAGCAAGATAAATCGAGGTATTGTAAATAAGATAGGTTACTGAATTGTGTGGAAATCAAGTCTGAAAAGTTCGAATATGAGAGATCAAGATGAGCAAGTTTTGTTAGATAAGAAAACTGATTCGGGATTTCTGATTCCTGAAAATCATTGAAGCCAAGATCAAGATACTCCAAACGACTAATGTTGAAAAGGGAAGGAGATAATTTACCTCGTAGTGCAGTATTTGGTTCAGTTTGGGGAGGGAAATAATCACGTTCATAATGGTAAATTTGAAGCTCTTGGTTTCGAAGGTCAATGGATGTGACATGAAAAGAATCAATGGAACATCGGATTCCATGCCAATCGCAGCAGTTTTTGTATCGGGTGCTTTCTTGCCATGACGACAAGCGATTTGATGGATCTTCCAAAGAAGACTTGAAACTTAAGAGAGCCCTTCTTTCCTCTTCATGGCATCCATGAGAGGCTAATGGGCATTGAGTGATGCTGATCAATAATAAGAATAAGAAATGGAGATGAATAAGAAAAATAGGAAATGATGTTATTTGAGTAGTCTTATTGACTGAATTCATCGCTAACTGACAAATAAATAAACTCTATTGATTATATGAAAATTTTGTTTGATCAATGAATGTGCATAATGGCTTAGATATAGATGTCTGTTTATGGTTTTAAGAACTCCAACATAAACTGAAAGCTACAAATCGTAAGACTGTGAAATATTTGAACAAATATTCAATGTTAGATTATGTGTAGTTCTAAGTTTGATTCATTCATGTATTCATTGACTTATTGACTAGGACATTTCATATTATTCAATGAATGAATATGCAGAATGTTTTAGTCTTTTGGATATTGATACCATTTAATTTTAAAATTAGCATTGCATTGAATTATTTGAAATCTATTTGATTTTTTCATTCATTTACTTGACTTCAATGGCCTGGACCTGGAAATTCGTACTTCAGCTCTTTCTCTTAGCTGGCTGTGTAACATGATAAGGACACTAATTGCATTAGCGTCCATTACAAGTTTGGGTAGTTGGCACATCTATCTCACACATATTCGAAACAAAAATTAGGATGCTAGGCCAAACAAACTGATTTGATCTGTAGTAGTGGTCTAGGAGACTAGGAGCAGTCAGGGTTTTATTCTAGTAGAGTTGCACATACTCGATTTGTTGCAAAAGTCTTTAGCGACAGCAGAATTACGTTCTCGTCAGAATCCCTTCACAGCAGCTCTTGGAAGTCCTTCCTAGCAGCAGAATTAGAAGTCCTTTGCAGGTGACTCCCAATGCATCACTAAGACTGTAGCTAAGTCTATTGTGCACCTTATCGGACACTTCAGTTCTGAAACATGATTTTGAAATTCAGCAGATTCGCTGTTCTTGAGAGTTTCAGTTAGACGCAGAAATTTAAACACCATTCTCATGTATAACTAGGGTTTAAGCTTAATCAAGCTTGCAGCCCCAATAAAGCAAATGACAATGAACTCCACAGAACATTTCCTTTGACTTTGCATGTATCTTTATTTATGCTATGCTGACTAATTGTGCTTTTTCATTTTCTCTTTGTTTGCAGGGCCCAGGGTAAAGCATTATGACATTTATTAAAGCATCGAAGATTCGTAATGAAATCGACTTGTCATGGACAAAGCACAAGCTGAAGTAATCCTGCCTTTTCTTTGTTTACCTTCTAGGGTTTATTATTAGGAGCGAGTTTTTGAACAAATTAAAAACCGCACCTCATAGAAAATGGCCCTGTCTTTCTGGGATTTGCAGGGGTGCTGGTTTTTAAGGCCCACCAGTGAGGATGCGGTTTTGAATTTATCTAATTGTTTAGTTTAAGATGATTATGATAAGAATGTTTGGTTGGGTTTCTTTGTTATGGTCAAAATTTAACGACTGAATAATTTCTTTCATTTTGCTTTTGATTTTGTTTTTAATGCGAGTTTGAAAATTACCAATATTGTTGATGATGGGTCAATCTTAAATCACCTAATCCATGGGCTGTGCTTAGTTTTCGTTGGTTTTTTAGCCCGGGTTTGATGAAATGTAATGAATAGACGGATGTCTGCTAAAAACCGATTTTTCCAACCAATTATACCATTGGCTATTCTTTTTTTTGATCGGATTCTGATGTCATTAACACAACTCTTATCAAAGTGCTATGTTTTGCAATCAGAAGACACCTACGAAAACACGCCTGATTGACGGATAACTGACGGATAACTTACGCTATAATAAAAAGAAAATCCCAATCTTCTCATGTAATAATTACCTGTGTAGATATCTCTTGTTAGACTTGGAGACTTTTAACTGAACCAAATACTTAATGGGCAAAAACTCTTAAAAATAAATATTTTAGAAATAAAATATGGATACCTGGATTAAACTCCACATTGGAGGTACTAGAGTCGGTTAAATTTCAAAATGTAACACTCTTGTCAGAGCTAATAAACTTTGACGCGAAAGAGTGGAATTTCAACAAGTTATAATCTAAGTTAGCAACAACATAGTGAATGAAATTATTGAAAATTAAACTCTACACAGATGAGAATCGTAACCTAGCAGATCACAATTTTAGATGGGATTAGGCTGCACATCAGGTGGGTTGGGTCGGGTTTGGCCTCACTCGCACCTGACCCACCAATTAGCGAGTAATTTGATTTATCACCCTACCCAACCCGCCGTATGACGGGTCGGGTCGGGTACGGGTGACCGCGGGTTACCCGCCCAGACTCCACAAGCTCTGGTAAACCTATTCTGTTCTATTCTGTTCGTGAATCTTAAGTTTTGTTCTGTTGTCTACAGGTAACAGGTGAAGCAAAACTGACAATTTATGTGAATAAATAAAAACAGTACTCTCTATAATGTCACTTAATCAAAGAATATAACCAGTACTCTCTATGATGTCACTCAATTGAAGCCATTGTTCTTCTATTCCGCTCACCTTAGATTGACCAGCATATTGCAGAATGTAGGCCTAGAAAAATTTTCCTGCCTCTGATTCTTCCTTTTTTAGTTTCCTAACTTGGAGATGAGCCATAACTGATTCAAATTGTACCCATTTCAGATTGTAACCCTGGTTATATTACACAAGTCACATGTTGCATTAGGGACAAAGAGATTATTATTTGTTGGTATAGCATTTTGAGATGCTGACCATAAGAAAAAATATTTTCTGGAGGCACATATTGTATCCAAATGCAAGAATAAGGAACTACAAATTGTACATTGGTTTCCTGTTGTACTAACCAGACAATCACACTCAATATACTACATACTAGGTATACTACTCATGGTAAGTATTAACTGTAATGAGTAATCCGCACCATGCATCAACAAACATATTCAAACATCTTCATTATCTACATTCTCTGTGAATCAGCCCTAGTTTTCTTCTTTACTATTGCAGCGCTATAATATTCTCTATAATCAAAAGAGTGGAAACCTTTCAGTTCCAAACCAATCAAAAAGAAAAGGGGAAGACAAAGACAGTCTAGAACGTACCACTGGTTTGTGTCCCTAATGTCAAGCTATGTCCAAACGCCAGCTATCAAGCTACTAGCATCAAGAATCCAAGATATGCATGGATTGCCAAGCAGTGTATTCAGGTTATCCTTTCAAATTATGTAACACTGATACTGCTATATTTCCACGTGTTTCCATGTAGGACACCAGTATGCAGTGTCAAACAAGATGTTACAAAGAAGCGTAAATGTATGCATAAATATGTCAGTTAATTAGGTATTTTGGTCATAACTATACCTGTAGGATTAATACTGTATATTACACACAGGAGAATTGTTTCAGAAGAAAAAATATGTGTCAAATGATAGTGAGCAAGTACCTAATATCCACTATTTTAACACTGACACTGAAGTTTTCACAAGTGTCAGACAGGACAAGAGTGTACTTGTGACTGTGTTACTATGTGCTAATGTGGAAAAAATCAAGAATTGTGAAGTGTCCGAGTTAGTGTGTATATAGCTTTCAAAGCGATCTGTAACCCTCATCTGAATCTCATTCAACAACCCAGTGCATAATACTTAAGATTAAGATTAGTAAGGAGCATAATTATATCATGCCCAAGGGATACTCTAGTTCTGTTCATTGAGTGTAACACATGTGAAGGAATTGTCTATTTTTCCTGACTCGCCATGAAGTTATGTGAGTATCAACACCAATAACATATCGGGTTTATCTAAGTTATTGATAATTCTATAAAAAACAGTTTAAGGGGAGCACATATTTTCCAGAAAGTAAGTATCATCACAATCACTCAGAACTAAATGAAACCCATAATCAATTGCTACTCAATCATGTAATTATACAAACATAAATTTCAATTAGGGAAAAAAAATAAATTAAAGTAAATACAGATACAGTACCTGATAGAGATTCGAGAAGAAACAAGGTGAAGAGAAACAAGGTGGTGGTGATGATTCTTGTAGACAATATGGTGTCGCGGTGGTGGTGGTGGTGTGCTCTGTCTCTCGCAGGAGGATTGAAGAAGAAAAAAAAGAAATGAATGAGCTATCACCCGATTGAAAAAGGAAGATTGAAGAAAATAGAAAATGAATGGCGGGTGGGCGGGTCGGGTCGGGTCGGTGAGAGGAGCTATCACCCGCAACCGACCCAACAGAAGACGGGTTTAAAAAAAATCACCCGCACCCGACCCATTCATCGGCGGGCCAGGTGCGGGTCGGATAAAATTGGGCGGGTGCGGGTCGGGTTGGCGGTTTGGGTCGGGTTTGTGCATCCCTAATGGGGATTGACAAAAGGCGGTAACTACTTTGTCAAATCAATGTACAAGGAGCCAAACAAAAACTCACAAAACAATATTAATATTCAGCCAGAGTACTGGCGGACTTTATAGAATTTAGATGTTTTGCAAAGAATAAAAATCTTTCTTTGGAAATGATTATCAAATGCTATGCCATTAACGTTCACAGTTTGTAGAAAATATTGATAAAATTTGCATCTTCAGCAACAATGAATCAGCTCATCGTCTTTTTTAACATAACTCTGAAAGATCAGTTTGGGCCCTTCCACCTAATCTAGAAATTGCTCAATACACCTACATAAACAACAATTTCTTTGAACACTATAACACGGGTAGTCAAATGAGATTTATATAGATTTTCATAGATTTTTAGTTTTAGTGACTCCCGGAGACTCTCTGGAAGTATAAAGATTTCCAGTGATTTTAAAAGAGAATTGTAGAGAGTCTTCCCGACTTGTAGATACAAATCTAATGGATTTCTAGAGAGTCTTTGTGATTTGTAGAGATAAAAATATGTAAAATATCTAATCATAAATTGAAAACATCTATAAACTTTTGTATTATGCACGTTACACAATTAACACAAGTATCATGAATACCTAGTAAACTTTGTGTCATTTGTCAAAATTAAAAGCTCATTGTTGTCCTGTGCCTAAGTTTTCATTCTCTTTATTTCACTCATCCCACATTTTATTTGTATGCTATCTCGCCATTGATTAGCATCTTCTCGTTGTTGTCTCGCCACTGAGTATTCTTGGAGATGATAACAAACACCACGGTATGGAGCTAAGAACTGGCGTTGGTTTGCAAATCCACAATCCACCAAATAAAATTTACCTAAGTTTTTATGATTAACTTAATCATTATATGCATAATAACCAAATTCAAAGAGATTGCTACAAATAAATTATGTATAATTACCTTGCGGAATGGTGAGTCCGTTCCTCTTTGTTAAAGTATCATTTAGAATCTTTGCGTCATGAGAAGACCCTTCCCACCCACTTAAAACGTAAATAAATTCTAAATCAAAATTGCATGCAGCTAAAACATTTTGAGATAATACTCCTTTACAATTACGATAAGCACTCACATCCCTGCCCTTTAGCATTGCTGGAATATGTATACCATCCATAGCTCCAATGCAATCCTAAAACAAGTTCAAAATTACATGCTGTAATTATAATCTTGAGTAATATATATGTATGCATATGTAAAAAAAATAAAAAATAGAAATCATTGTTACCTTATAAGGATAAAATCGTGTACTTTCTTTTATTTTAGGTTGGGTTGTTCTCGAGGGGCTAGCCATCATCAACGGCGATAAGGTATTCAAGGCCCTCAACATTCGATTGAAGTTTGAGCTGACCGTCCAACGAGATCGACGAAACGTATCACGAACGACGGCATACCGAGAATTTTGACCAACAATAAGTAAGAATGTGCCAAGCATTTCTTCAACAGAGATAAAACGTGTATCTTGTACATGCGTTCTTTCTCTAATTATATGACATAGTTTTTGAAAAACAGATGGATACATTCGATATTCTCGCCGGAAGTCTTCACGATCATCCATTAGTACTCTATATATATAAGTGTTCCTAAATCTCGTAATTGGTCTACGAGGTATTGGTCTTTCAATTTGAGTTATGATTTCCATCGATTTCATTATCATCTTTACCATATTATATGATGCTAAGAAAATAATCAAAATAATGGATAATTCTTCATCTTCTTCATCGCTTTCGCTTTCGCTTCCCATTTCATATTCATCATCTCGACTTTCTTCATCATCACTACTTTCTTTTTCTCGACTTTCTCCATCAGTTTCTTCATTGCTTTCTTCTGTCATCCAATCTTCCTCATCTAATATTTCTTCAAGATTGGATTTCTCCATGCCTAACAAAATAAAAGAAACAATACAAACTATAAATATTATTATAAGATAACACCAAATAGATATAAATATAAATAATAAAATTAAAAACAAGTAAATAAAGATTATTGACCTTGAAAATATTATAGTTATACCTTTAGGGTTTTGGAACTAGATGACTACATCGTCCTTGAAAATATTGACCTCCTCAATGGCTGCAATGGCATCAACACCAATTATTTTAAGAGTGCTCTGAAGCCTTTTATCATCTGTGGTTGTGGTCTTGTCTACAACCTTCTTCTTCTTGCCCATACAAGATAAAAGTTAAAATTAGATAAATTAAAAATAATGGTTATAAGAGAGAGAGAAAAAGGTGAACCATGTAGATGAGATTCAAAAACAATGCACTGATCAACACACTTTCTTCCTGAGGCTTTAATTTTCTTATGGAAACAAGAAACAGATTAAAATTCGACAATATACAAGCGGGGGATTAACTATAAAAACCTGAAGGAAAATGATTTTTAGAGTAAAAGGTTCTGCAACTATGTCATTCCTACCCCAACAGATAAACCAAGCTTAACCCAACATTTAACCCGGAAAAAAAAATCTGTATAGTGTAAAAGGTGACAAGCATAAATGAAAAGATACACACCCCAAGGAAGCTAAAAAAACCATTAAAAAATCATAAACCCTTTCAATCAATCCACAAAACCCTAACATCAAAACTAACCCTAATACTTAGCAGCAGTAAACCCTAGAAAGAGAAACAGATCAAAATTTCATTTCATGCAGAAAACAAATCAACAACAAATTTGGAAACCCTAACGATGAAAGATAATAAGAAGGAATGAAGAAAGGCGGAGGAATGAAGAAGAAGAAAGAAGAAGGAATAGTCATGGATGGATTTTGATCATCCGATAAGGCTGAGGAATGAGGACCTTTGGATTATATCTGTTTTACCCAAATTTTTAAGTCTTTCAAAATATCACCTATAAGGGAGAGATTTTGCTCATGCCTATTTTCATCAAAAAAGTCTCCCAAAATCCCAATAAGTAACAAATCAATGATTTTGAAGTCTTTATCTAATAACAAGAGTGTTTGAGTGACTTTTAACAAATCTTAATCCAATAACAAGAGAGTTTGGGAGAATTTAAAAGACTTGGAAAAAGTCTCTATCCAATAACAAGAGAGTTTGGGAGACTCTCTGGAATCTCAATTGACTAACAACATATTTAAGAATTCTCTATAAGTCTTTATAAATCACAATTGACTACCCCTGTAAAACTTGGATAAATATAGATAAAGAGGGTATAAATCTCGTAAATGCTGCAACTAAATCCTGGTATATTTGGAAAGAAAGGTGTAAAAGAGTTTTTAAATGAAAAACATGAAACAAGTTTACAGATTTCTTTGGCAGTTCAACGTTATTATTCAATTGAATATAATTGAATCAACAAAAACAACTCAACAAATTCTAAACAAAAACATAAAATGGATTTTTTTGTCTGGTCGCCTCGTCTCGCGCTTCACACAACATAGACAGAGAGTACAACTTTATTCGTAGAACCGGAATTACCTCTCTTGTTTTTAGTCAAAATCAAAGAGTCCGGCGGACCTTTTTCTTTGGTCAGCAAGAGATGGTATCTATAAAGAAACACCTACTGCCTCATCTTCATGCATGTTCAAATTTCGAGATCCTAACTGCATGTCTATGGAGATGACGAACAATAGCATTCAATCTTGATCCCGAAGAGGATGTTCGTCTCTTCTACACCGTTAACGGACGTGGAAAAGACCGCCTAAATTTTCCAGCAGGATTCTACGGTAACGCAGTTGGTTACCGGATGGCATTTTCAACAGCAGAGAAGTTGTGTAAAAACCCACTTGGATATACATTGGATCTGGTGAAATATTCCAAGAACAAACTTCTCAATACAGAAGCAGTAGGCGACAAGGGCACAAAAATGAAGAATAAATTGTTCAGATCATGGACAGAATGTATGACTAACTATGCTTTGGTAGGGAGTCACTTCTTCGTTACAGATGTGACACGAGGAAGATTTGCCGAAGTGGATTATGGATGGGGAAAAGCAGTCTACGGTGGTTCAATGGTAGGCGGGCCAACGGTAGAGTATGATCTTCCAAATCCTGAAGAGAGAAGCTTGTATATTCCTTACATAAACGGCAAAGGAGAATACGGTATTCTTGTACCTATTTGCTTTCCGCAGGAATACATGGAGAAGTTTGTAGTCGAGGTTGGAAAGATAGTTAGTGAACCACCTGTCAAGGGAAATAATGAATATCAGACATCAAGAAAACCAATTGCTTCTGCACTTTAAATTGTTACTTCTTCTTTAGTACTCTCTCTTTGACATTACTTGGTCTTATCATTCTACGCACGAGAAAATTTGAGGCGGTAGACGATGGAAGATGTATCTGTACTTGCTGTTCTTGAGGAGGAACATCTGAAGACTGGTCATGGAGGATATATGGCTAAGTACAAAGCTGTTACCGATTACCTTGTAGCAAACCCTGATGTTTATGCTCGATTGAGCGTCCTGTTAATCATCAAGATTAAATATGGATTTGGGGTTCGTGTGGGCTGATTTCAGTTCTATCATGTCTATACACGCACATACGCGATATGGTTTTATGTACTACTAAAAAGAAATTATAAAAACCTATATCGTGCCAAGTGTATATTTATGATTTTACCTTGTCTATGGCCTTTGTTGAGGACAACCAATTATGGCCAGTAATTCACCCCCTAATGCAATCCTATCTTTAGTATAACCAATTATGGCTAGAATTGACATTAACATTGAGAAGAAGGTAAAACCTTTTACTAGGGTCAAAGTCGGCCATCATCCTAAATCAGATCCTAAATCAGTTGTGGCATATATTGTTATGGATCTACTTTTTAGTGTGTGTAACTGTTGCAACCGCCTACGCCATATAGAGGATAACTGCGCAATCATGTTCAATCGAACTTTGTAGGATATTTACGATAACAATCCGGACTCGGATTCTGAAGAAGAATCACAGAGTTAGGGTTTAAATTATAAGGTCTAATTAATGAATAAATAGATATGAATGTGGAGTCTGATGCTGCAATGAAATCTCCTAACTCTTATTTGTCTCCGGACTCTGTGTTATAGGGCACAAGATAATTTCATTGATGCCTTGTCCTCTAGTTCTTTACTTCTTTATTCTGCGGAACTTTTGGAGGATGAAAATGAACTTCGGGATCTGTTATTTCTATTTTGGGAAAAAGATAAAGAATTTGGGATTCACCTCCTCAACATTTATTTTTTCTATTTCCTCAGTATCAGGATATTTCAGATCCAGAATACCTCTGGGTTACTTCAAGATGTGGTAGATCAAATCCTATCTTCTCCTACTCAAGGGTTAGATTTTATTCCACTAGAGAGAAACACGGTGGTCATTGAGGATTCAAATGAGCAGTTTTTTACACCTGAAGATGCGGTGAAGCATGATAATGGTATCCTGAAGCCTGCATTTTGTATTACTTTCTATGATTCTTCTGAATCCGTGGAATCCATTTATAGCTCACTTGCATCCAATAACTCTTTAACTGAGAAAAATGAAGATCATTTTCTTAATGACTCACAACAAGAAAATGAATTTCAAAACATTAATCAATATGGTACATTCACGGAGGGAAAGGAAGCAATGGCTGGGGACACACTATCCATAAATGAAAAGATTGAAGTTCTTCAAGTCCAGGAAACAAAAAAGGGGAATGAGAGGATTCAGGTATGTTTCTTTTTCTTTTTAATTATCTTAAAAATTCTATATTATCTTTTCTTTTTACTGTTTTAATCTTTTTGACTATAGTGATAGATTTGGTGTGCTTTAAAGATTTTAAGAGGCTCAGTTTTTTTTTGACACTTGATTTCTTGTTTTCTTTCTTAAATTCTCTAAGCCTGATGAAAATATTGGCATGGAACACACAAGTGTGTGGCCAGAAAAATACACAACAAAAACATTTTACATTCTCATAAACCAAATATCTTTTTTTTGTCAGAAAGTAAATCTAAAATAGGTTTAATGAGAAATATCCTTAGCTACTTCCTTAATTATCACATTGTAGACCCAGCTGGAACTGCTGGGGGACTAGCAATATGATGATTGGATGGTTTTCACTTTGAATTGATTTAGTGGAATATTAACATGATAAATGTGATTGTTAAAAATAATTTTCACTCAAAGGAGTGGATGCTTACTTGTTTTTATGGATCTCCTAAGAAAGACTACAAACTAGAGGTACTGAGTCAGTTAGAGGAGATTGCTTAAAGAGTAAATTCAATATCAATGCCTTGGTTAGTAATATGAGACCTAAATTTTATTCTTCATAGTGAAGAAAAAGAGGATGGTCTCCCATTTAACTAGCCCCAATCCACAACTTAATACAAAGAACAAGCCTAGAAGATTTAGGCTTTAAAGGTAATATTTTCACTTGGAGTAACAAAAGAGAAGGAATGGCTAACATTAAGTGAAGATTGGATAGAGCCTTAGCTAATGCTAAATGGAACTTAGAATTCAGTGAGTCAGCTTTAGAAAATTTGGTGGCAGTAGGCTCAGATCATACTCCTATTTGCTTATCTTTAAATTCTGTACATTATAAATTACAATTCATTTTCAAAATTTATGATACTTGGCTAAAAGAGCCTTCTTGCATTGAAGTGATACATCAATCTTGGGAGATTGGGGAAGATATGAATGCAATAAGCCTTGTAAATAATCTAGTAATACTAGGACAAAACCTTAGTCTTTGGAAACATAATGTTTTTGGTAATCCAGTTAAAAAAATTAGATACATAACCAAAAGAATTGAAAGACTCTTATCTAAGAGAAGTAATGAAATAGATACAAATATGATAAATTCAAAAATAATGGAATTAGAAGCTTTATATGACACCCGGGAGGAAATTGCTAAACAACAGTCAAGAAATAACACAATAAATTTAGGAGAAAGAAACACAAAAAATTTCCATGTAACAACTTTAAAAAGAAGAAAAATAAACCAAATAGATTGCATACAGGACAAAAACAACAATGTGGTCTCTACTAGGCTAGAGATTGAGAAGGTTTTAAACTCCTACTTTTCTGACCTATTTACAAAAACTAACAATGTAAATGAGAATGAAATTTTCTCAAACATACATTCTTGCATTTTTGATGAGGAGAACAAAGCTTTAATTAGTATTCCTTCTGCAGAGATAATTTGGGAAGTGGTTAAAAAGCATAAACCAAATAAAGCACCTGGTCCAGATGGATTGCCAGTTAGTTTCTTTAAGCACAACTGAGAAATTGTTGGTCTCTAATTAGTGGGCAGTAATACAAGATTTTTTCATAAATAGGGAATTACATAAAGATCTTCTTATTTTTAATTCCTAAAACCACAAATCCTATTACTCCTTCTGATTTTAGGCCTATTGGCCTCTTCAACACACCCTACAAAGTGATAGCTAAATTATTGGAAAATAGATTTAAAGAAGTACTTGAAAAGAGTATTTTTCCTCTGCAATCTGCATTTCTTTCCTCTAGACAAATCTCAGACAACATCATTGTTGCTCAAGAGATAATTCACTCTATGAAAAAAAAAACAAAAAGAAAATAGTTAATGTGGGTGTTAAGGTAGATATGTCAAAAGCATTTGACCGAGTCAATTGGAGTTTCATAATCAGAACCCTAACTGCTTTTGGCTTCAATAAGAAGTGGTGTGATTTAATCTACCAATGCTTGTCAACTTCATCAATTGAAGTTCTTCTTAATGGAACTTCTTGTGAACAATTCAAGCCATTCAGGGGAATTAGACAGGGGGATCCTTTGTCCACCTATCTATTTATATTGTGCATGGAAGTATTTTCTAGACTTCTACTTCATATGGAGACTAACAAAAAAGTGCAAGGAATAAAATTAACAAAAATTGCAACCCCAATTTCACATCTTTTTTTTTGCAGATGATCCGCTTCTGTTCACTAAAGATGATTTAGGGAGTTGCAAGAATCTTTTAGAGTCTATCAATTTGTTTAGCTCTGCATCTGGTCAACTCACAAACTTCACTAAGTATTGTTTATTCTTCAGTAAAAAAGTGCACAACAAACACAGAGGCATTATCTCAAGAATTATAGAAATAAAAAAATAAATATCAAAGATATTCACTTAGGAGTCCCTCTTTTCATAGATAGATCATAATTGAAAACATTTGATACAATAATTGATAGAATGGAGAACAAAGTTAAAGGTTGGGTGGAAAAACATTATCACAACCAAGTAAAATGGTTCTCAACAAATCAGTTCTCTATGGTATGCCAGTTTTCAGTATGAACTGCTTTGTATTACCAAAGAAAATAACAAAAAAAGTGAATGCAATTCAAAGAGACTTTTGGTGGGGTTAAACTCAAATTCTAAAGGTGTATATATAAAATCCTTTGATTTCCTTTGTAGACCTATTGAACTAGGTAGTTTGGGATTTAAAGAGGCTAATAAATTCAATAAAGCTATGATTAGCAGAATAACTTGGAGATTAGTAAGCCAGCCTGAAGATTTATGGGCTAAAATATTAAAAGGTAAGTACTTTAAGAAGTCATGAGCTATGCCTTCTAGGAAAAAGTATAATTCTTCATGGATTTGGAAGTGTATTCTCCAAGGAATAAATCACATAAAACAGTTTAGCATATGGGAAGTAGGGGATGGATCATATATAAACATTTGGGAGGATAGGTGGATTCCGGGAAGGGATTATGTATTGCAGATACAATTTCTCAAACAAGCATCAATTTAACACTTGTATATGAGTTGATAAACTCGGATACTTTGAAGTGGAACTCAGTCCTGTTACGATCTTTATTTCCTATTTCAATTGCTTCAGACATAAAGAACATAAGATTATATCCTTATAAAGATGGAATCTTAAAAAAGGATATATTAAGATAGACACTTACAAAGAATGGAGAATTCTTTGTAAAGTCTCTTTATTCGAAATTGCAGAATCCTTCAAATCAAGTTTCACTAGAATCTAAAAAATTCTGGAGGGGTGTTTGGAGCATGGATATATCACAAAGGATCAAACTCTTTGTGTGGAAATGCTTGCAAGACATTCTACCAACAAGAAAAAAGATGAATCAATTTTAAATGTGGAAACAAACTTTGTCTTTTGTCAAAATATAGCTGAAACAACACATCATCTATTTTTTGAATGTGCTTAGGACAAAGCAGTCTGGAATCTATCTTTAATGCCTCAGGGAGTAATTTCTAACTCTATCTCTAGTAAGCATAACTCTTTTCTAGCTAATTATAATAAATGGATGAAAGGAGAGGAAAACTCTATATCAAAGGCATTAGCAGCAACAAAATGTTGGTTCATATGGAAAGAGAGGTGCAATAGAATTTTTGAAGAAAAATGTAGATCACCAGATCAATTAGCTTTAGATATCTCTCATCACTATAACTACTGTCATCCTCATAAGAATGAGCAAATAAAAGATAACATTATCATTCATGTACAAACTATTAAGGACTGGACTTTCCCATTTTTGCATCTTGGATCTTTGAATCAACTAATGCTGGTTTTGGTTTTATTATGCGAAACTGGACATGCACTTTCAGGGGAGCTGAAATGGAAAGCTGCAGGACCTCATCTTCAGAAGAGGCAGAAGCTGTAGCTCTGCTACAAGCAACAAATTAGGTAATATTGAAAAAAAATAAAAAATATGGTCATTAAAGGGGACAACCAAGTAACAATCCTTTATGTACAGGGGAAAAAAAACTCTGTTAACTGGCAGTGTAAAAGCATTTCGGAGGAAGTTAAAAGTGCAGCAAAGAACTTGGAAGCTTTTTTAGGATTTCAATTTATAGATCGTAAAGCAAATGGGATGGTAGATTTACTGGCAAAGGAAGGACGGAAGGCATTTGTTCTAATCTCTTGGAAGGACTTAGCTCCATTGTTTTTAATTCCTAGATTAACTTATGATATTGATAAAGCTTTGATTGTACACAACTTAAATAACATTGTTGTATCAGTTCTGGAGAAAGTTAATCCAAGGAATTCAATCATCGAAAAGACAATTCATTCTGAGTCTCCTCCAAATGAGTCTGAATCTCTGTTTTCAGTTTACATATATTTCTTACTTTCAAAAAAAAAAAAAGTAATGGCCTACGCCACTGAATAGTCCGTCGGCTATATGTCCACATTCCCTTACCTAGGCTATAAAAGCCACACCAGCTAAAAAAATAAACAAAAATCCCATTTAAACATAATGGTCTAAATTACTCTTCAGATTTAATTTAGCCCAAATAACTACCAAACCAACCCCACCTCATTTAATGAGTTTGAACTATGATTTGAAACTAAATTTTACAAACACCCCAAACCAGCAGCAACTCCACCGCCAGTACCACCGCAACTACCAACCGGCACCGCCACTAGCACCACCAACCAACAACACCGCCACCAGCATCACCGTCCAGCAACATCGTTATCACCAGCTAACGTCACCACCAGCACCGTAGCCACCACCACCACCACCACCACCATCACAAAACCAACACCGTCGCCACCACTAGCACCAGCACCAGCACCATCGCAACCACCACCACCACCCATGCCGCTACCACTACCAGCACCACAGTCACCACTTCCACACCACCACCAACGCCGCCACCAACTGCCTACCAGCAACACCACCGCCACCACTACCAGCCACAAACACCGCCACCACCAAGCAGCACAAC
>JAJJMC010014296.1:177737-232605 GCA_023531435.1 Papaver californicum | reverse complement strand
GACGGTGACCGGTGCAGCAGCAGTTGGCCGGATCGTGGGTAATTCCGGCCACAATTCCAGCGACTCCGAAACTTCAATTCTAAGCTATCTCCCCTCGTTCTTCTTGGCTTCTCTTGGTATATATAGGCTCTAGGTATCCTTGTGAGTCTTCTAAACCTAATAGAACTCCTTAAAACACTCCCAAATTCATCCAAATCCGAATCAAAGTATAATACCCTTTTTCCGGCGAAACTCGGAATTGGGGCTATTTTTCCGGCGTAAACCTCTAATTCTTCACGTGTTTAGTCTTGTATTGGTCCCATCTATCTTGTGCATCAATTTGAGCCGAAAATATCAAAGTTTAAACGTGAATCAAAGTGTGCAGCAGTTCCGTCCCGATACTCCCGTGCTGAGTTGACTCGGTCAACTCGGATTGACCGACTTGACTCGGGTTTGACCCGATTTGACCGATTTGACTCGAGGGTACCCCTTATCCACTTCTAGGGTGCCAAATAACACTTGTCCTTGTGTGCCTTTATCACTTTTTGAGCCAATTGTTCCACAAATCTTTATTCTTCAAATGTACCTACAAAAGCATAAAAACACGTAATAGACACAAAATCGAATACTAACTCACTGGAAATTAAGGTGCAATTTAGACACTAAAATGTGTCTATCAGAGGATTCTAGAATATGTTATAGAATCATCATCTTCTAGATTATTCTACACTTTACAAGAATATACAATGGAATATTTTATATACAAGAATATTCTGGAAGCTTGTGGACTTCTCCATCTTCTTCCATACTCTTCTAGGCTCTTCTAATGGACCTAGACTCTGGTCACGGGCCAGCCCAATATGTAGGAAAACGAGTGGGTCGTGACATTCTCCCACATTTATTTTTGCGACGTCCTCGTCGCGACTTCTGCGTGAAACTGGTCGATCGCATCTTTGAATTTCCTGAGAGACTCCTCAGACTCCCATGTTCCTTCTTGCATTGATGCATCTTTCCATTTCACTAAGTATTCTTTGCAAGGCGGCACTCCCTTCATTCGAACAATCCGGTCAGCTAGTATCTCGTCTACAACTTTGTCGAAAGAAGTTGTAATGGGAGGTGCACGTCTTGATACTCTCCGACTCTCTCTTCCTCGTCCTTGTTGAACGCCTTTAGATTGCTCGCGTGGAAGACGAGATGGATTTTCACTCTATAAGAAGCTTTGCCCACTTTGGCTAGTACTTTGAACGGCCCTTCGTAATTGCGTAACAAGCCTTTGTGTAACGGTCGAGTGTACTTGAATTGTTGGGGCAGAAGCTTGACAAACACCATGTCGCCAGCTTGGAACTCCACATGACGCCTTTTTTCAACCCACTTCTTCATTTTCTTATCCTCATTTGTCACTTGGGCGTGTGCTAAGTCTCTTTGCTGCTGCCAATTCTTTGCGGTCTTGTATGCACCGGGGCTAGCACCTGCATAAGAAGTGGCCAAAGTACTTGGCGTCAAGGGTTGCTTCTTAAATTCAGTCACCTATGATGGTGACATTCGATAAGGTGCTTTCGCGGGAGGCTTAGCGTCAAGCTCCAACTCGATCTCCCTTCTTGGCGGCAACTTCTTGGGCAGCTCCTTTGGCATCACGTCTTCGAACTCTTAGGGAACCTTCTTTATGCCTTTCGAAACTTCTTCATTTTGGGTAGTCGGCTCCTCCTCCTCCATTTTTGCTATGAAGGTTACCTCACCCTTCTCAAACCCTTCTGAAAGTTGTAGCGCCGACAGCAACGTGGTCCTCCTTTTCTCCCTAGTCACGGGGATAAGGCGTGTTGATTTTTCTCCGAGTATACACAAGGAATCAAAAGGTGGCATTGGAATGGCACGATGTTCGTACATGAACTCCATCCCCAACACCATGTGAAGGTCGTCCATAGGGATCACCGAGAAATTGACAGATCCCGACCACTTGTCGAGATACATCTCCACACTACGTGCCACGCCTACTAGTGGCTTCGCATCTGAGTTCACTGCCTTCACGGTACCTCCTCCTTTAGCGAACTTCATGCCTAGCCGCAATGCTTCTTTCTTGAACACGAAGTTTTATGTGGCTCCCGTATCCACTAAGGCGTGGGAGATCTTCCCATTCACCTTAACGTCTACGAATATGAGAGTCTTGTCCTTACTCTTGGATTTCTCCGTCTTAGCTTGGACACTGCTTAGCACTTGGAGCGAACTCATCATGGAATCCCGTTCCTCGTCGAATCCATTTTCCTCCATCAACGCACTAAGTTTACCCTTCACCGGGCAATCACGGACTTTATGATCTCCATCACATAAGAAGCAAGAGTAAGAGGGCTTACCTTTATTTTTATGCTCGGAAGTTTTGTCTTTCCACGAAAGATACTTTTTTGAGGTATGCTTGTCTCTATCCTCTTTCGCTTCTCCGCATTTGGCATGGTGACTTCTTGAAGTACTTCCTCTTTCTTTGAAGCTTGTACTCCTTGAAGTCTTCGCTCTTTTTTTGAAGCTTGACCTTTCGATCAGGCTCTCGGCTACGGCTATTGCCTCAGTCAGCTTTTGCAGACGACGACGATCCAGCTCTTGTTTTACACATGGCTTTGCTCCGCACAAAAAGTTAAAGAGCTTCTCTTCCTCAGACAAGTTGGGTATTTCTAGCAACAAGTTGGTATACGTCTCGGTATACTCTTTGGTTGTACCCGTTTGACGAATATACTTCAACTTCGTTCTTGCCTCATAATCCGCATTCTCCGGGTAAAAGAACTTCTTGAGATCGACTTTAAAATATGACAAGTAGTGATAGTAGCCTTACCTTACTGAATCTCTTGGATTCAAAGTCTCCACCATGCTAAGGCGTTCTCCGTGAGAAATACCGTAGCTCTTTTTATCTTCCTTGCATCATCCTCCATCTCCAGGTGTTCGAAATACCTTTCGTAACTCCATATGAAAGTATCAATCTCCTTCGCGTCTCTCTTTCCATTATACGGTTTTGGCTTGGGAGCATCCTCTCTTGAGAGTTTGCTTGGTCCCTCGTGCATGGCTTGGTTTATGGCATCTCTTTTGTACAACAAATTCGCCTTTAACCGCTTCTAGTTCTTGCTCCACTGGCAGCAACTTGGCCTTCACCTCTTCCACGACATCCTCCACCGTATCTTGGATCCGGGCTTCTACGTTCATCTTGATACCATCCACCGCCTTTCTTATAGCCTCCTCTATGGTATCTTTCCACCCTTCAAGAGTTTCCTTTGTTAGAAACTCTTCCTTGGCGCGCATAAGGAAATCGCTCACTCGTTTTTCCATGCTTACCATTCTTGCCTCAAGACTTGTTTGCGTATCCTTGGACTTTGCCCTTTTCTTGGTCTGGCCATCGACACCTTTCTCCATGGTGTTGTTGCTATTAACGTCAGCCATTGAACTTCGTTCTGATACCAACTGTCACGGGATTAGATTTTATGCTAGACCGTGCGACACTTGAACTCTTCAAGTAAGCCTAAAAGAACACTAAGGAATTGGAGACTTAGAGATTTTAAGGTGGGTAAGAGTATTTGATTATTAGAGAGAGAATATTACAATGCTTAAGAGAGCTCTTGGTGGGTGATTTGAGCAAATGAGCTCTCCACCTTATATAATGATCTATGGAGGATTCTAGAATATGTTCTAGAATCATCATCTTCTAGATTATTCTACACTTTACAAGAATATACAAGGGAATATTCTATATACAAGAATATACAAGGGAATATTTTATATACAAGAATATTCTGGAAGCTTGTGGACTTCTCCATCTTCTTCCATACTCTTCTAGGCTCTTCTAATGGACCTAGACTCTTGTCACGGACCAGCCAAATATGTAGGAAAATGATTGGTCCGTGACAATATGCTTCCCTGGGCCAGAAGGCAAAATGGAAATCAAAAGGGACTAACCGGAAGATAGAAGGTGTAACACGACCATGATAAGACTAAATGAAGAAAGAGCTAGGGTGGAATGAGAATGAAGAAAGACGCGTAAAGAAAAGTTAAAGGAACACGAATTCCAGGAATATGTAATTAGCATCGCTAGCATACATTCCTAATGCATCAGAAACACTCAGCACTTCCGGGGCAAAAAAAGGTCTTGAGAACTCTGGAACTAGAGGAGTCAGGAAAGACCAGATAAAAATTACATAAAGCCACTCCTATCGGTGCTCCCAACCCGTCTTTTCCACAGTAGAATCCACTAAAGAAATTAATGTCGGGACGAATGCGGAACCGAAGATAGTCAAGATCAAGACTTTGTTGGGGCAGGAAAGGAAAGAGGCCTTACTTGCTTTGCTAAAAGAATACATATACGTATTTGCTTGGAAGTTAAAAGATATGCCTGGCTTTGTCCCAAAAATCATATGCCATCAATTGAAGATTCAGCCGGATGTGAAGCCTTTTAAGGAGTGTAGTCGGAAAGTAGCTCCCGTATACCATGGTACAGTAGAAAAAGAATTGCAAAAGATGATAGACGTAAACTTCATCCAGAAAATGCATTATCCAAGGTGGATTTCAAATATGGTGATAATGCCCAAGAAAAACGGAGGAGTTCGCATCTACATTGACTTCAGTAATCTCAATAAGACATGCCCCAAAAATAGTTACTCGCTGCCAAACATCGATCAATTAGTAGATTTCACTTCCAGATACGGGGCCTTGTCATTCATGGATGGTTACTCAGGTTACAACCAGATGTGTTAGCTGAAGAAAGTCAAGAACATACTACATTCTTTAATCCACACGACCTATACTGTGATAAGAGAATGCCTTTTGGACTAAAGAATGCAGGAAAAACATACCAAAGGCTGGTTAATAAGATTTTCAATCATTGGATCAGACACTCTTTAAAAGTTTACGTAGACGTCATGCTAGTCAAAACCAAACATGCATGTTAAAAAAAACCTCGCTGACCTTCGGAAATCTTTGATGCAATGTGTGAATATCAAATGAAAGTTAATCCAGAAAAATGCACTTTCAAAGTAACTCTATGCAAGTTTCTGGAATACTTAGTCATGAAAAAAGGTATCGAAATAGATCCGACGAAAATAAAAGTTGTTTCAGAAATGCCTTGCCTTAAAAATCTCAAGGAAGTACAACAATTAAATGGAAGGTTAGCCTTGTCGAGTAATTTCATATCAAGATCATCGGATAGGTGCATAGCTTTCTTCAAATCCCTTAAGAAGGGAAGTAGGTTGGCATGGACGAAAGAATACGAACTCGCATTCCAAAAGTAAAAGAATATCTAGCAACCATCCCTATCTTACAAAAACCCGAGCTGGAGGAGGTGTTAACTCTCTGCCTATCAGCAACATATAACACAGTAAATGTTGTTTTGCTGCGAACAAACATCAAGACAGAGCATCCAGTTTACTATATCAGTAAAACACTCAACTCGGTAGAGCGAAACTATACTAAAATAGAAGAACTTATTTCTAGAGCTTGTATTAGCAACACAAAAGTTACATACATATTTCCGTAGGCATCCGGTGTGGGTGCTCTCCACGGCCCCTATTGGGGAAGTCCTCTAAAGTACAAAAAGGGTTTGGAGGATAGCCAACTGGAATGCGCAGGTCAAACAATTCCAAATTATCTTTGAACGAAGAGAAATCTCAGGTCTTAGTGGATTTCTTAGCAGATTTTCCTTTAGCAGATGACGTTGGAGTATCAGATATATCGGGATCGGAGGAAGAAGAAGAACCAGAAGATACCCTGAACAAAGTCAACCCACGAAGATGGGAAATATTCGTGAATGGTTCCTCAAACAAAGAAGGGCAGAGATCGAGATAGTTTTAACAACACCAATTAGAGATCACATAGTCCATGAATACATATTAGAATTCCAGGAGACCACGAATAATATGGTAAAATACGAAGCTACGGTGCAGGCCCTGCGCTTGAGTATTGAGTTGGAGCTTACTGACGTGCGAATAATAAGCGATTCACAACTCATAGAACGACAGATCGATCTCAAATATCAAGCCATGGATGAGACATTGGCATCATACTTGAAGATAGTACAACATTACTCTGCACAAATCAAAAATATCAAGTTCATGCACTTTAATCGAAAAGATAACAAACATGCGGACGCATTGGCATATATTGCCTCAATGCTAAAAGACAAAGATACACGGGCAATCCAAATTGGGAGTATCCATCACCCATCGACCCAAAGTATGGGATTCTTAACCACAGATTAAGTACAAGGGAAATTAAGAATCAGAAGATATGGCACCTTGCCCGCAGACATTAAGCAAGCCAGAAAAATTCAAGCCAGATCTGTCAACTATCAGCTTAGAAAAGGGTACTATTCTGATTGTCCTTCCTAGGACCATTGCTGCGGTACTTATCTAGAAAAGAATGTTTGAATATACTAACTGATATCCACAACGGAGACGCACGGAATCAAAGTGACATGCGATCACTCCCTCTCAAGGCAAAAAGGCAGGGTTCATGAAACAAGACGTTTAAGTTTTAATTTTGTTCCAACGAGGTAGAAAAAAGTTTAACCTAAGAAAAACTCCAATAAAAATGCTTCCCGTCATATAGCATAACTAGTCAATAGAAGAATTCATGACAAATTAGATCAATGTCTTACTAATTCAGGCACTTGACAATGACTAAATTTTCAGAAAACAAATGAACAATGTTGGTGACCATGTCGTTCCAGGCCCAATATTAAACACCAAAATTTTGTGCGAGTGTAAAACCTAGAGCCATTAATGCAGTTGTTATACTGCAACTAATTTCATTGACTGCTGCACTTTCCGGAAGTTACCAGTTAAAAAGCAACCATCTCACACCCATATTCTGATTTTTTGCTCCTTGATATGGCCAAAGAGAAGTACTGCTTTTGGGCGCAATGTTGGTAAGAAGATTACATGACAGCTTCTATCCATGAAAACAAGAAAGAATGTAAATGAAAGGTGATAATAGTCCCACATTGGTTAGATAGGAGAAAAGATAAAGAAAACAGCCCTTTAAGAGAAGCTTGCAGTGTAACTGGAAATCATACTTAACTGGACGGCGTCTCAGTTGTCCCATGAACTGCTACGGCCAAAACGAACTCTAAAGTGTGAGTCTTGTAAATTGGCAATCAACCCAAATTTTCTCAGTTGTGCCATGACCTGCTACGGTGAAATGTAAGCAACTTAGCATCTCAATATTCGTTTTGTAACAACGAGACAACCCAAATAAGCAAGAAAACATCTACTAAAGAAAAAAGTTCCTACTTTCATTCAAATGATAAAAACTTAAAGATAATGAATGACTACTCCGAGTTAGTAGGTAGCGAGAGGAAGGCTAGAGCGCCAACTGTTAAGTCTTGTACTGGAGCCTGGGTGACCAGTTACTCTCAATCCAAACAATCCAGTAGTCTTACCAATTGTGATTTTATTTATCCTTGTTCTGCACTTTGTTCCTTTTATCTTGCTTACAACCTGTAGCACTACCGCTGTAGCTTGTAGAAGTAGCATAGCAAGATGAATCTCTCCGTCATGATTATGAGGATCTTCATCGGTTTCTTCCTCTGGAAACATAGCTTATATATAATCTGATTCTCGCATATATTCTTCTTTGCTGACAGTTTCTCGCTCATCACTTCCAACAGCTTCTTAGTGTGGCTTTTCTGCACTCCAACCAATTTGAGATTGTTGTTGAAGAACCCACTCATGAGCTGGAATATTTTGCTAGCAGGATTCTTGTTCAAACTGTCAGTACTTCACCCTAATTGGATCCCTGACTGTCCAAAATCTAACAATTATAGAATACATTCCTCCAAAAATCAAAAGATATGCAGGCTTGAGGTCTCAGTGACTCATTGAACTACTGTGGTAAGCATCAATACCAAGCAAAATCTAAACCATCCACCGTTTGATACAAACAGGTTGTCCCTTCTCCCGATTCCTCTTATAGATTCTTTGGTCGCAGATGCAAGATCAGTCCTACTCAGGAATTCAAGAACAGTAAGTGTCCTCATTTTCCAGCCAAACACATTTATGGAGAGTAATGATGTTTGGGGAGTTCTGGAGCAAATGAAGAGCTTTGATCTCTCTAAAAGCACTTCAGTAGATGTCAGAGTTTGTGTCAACTCAAACTCTGACTTAATCTCATAAAACACCTCAGTAGATGTCAGAGTTTGTGTCAATCTCTCCATGAAACACCTGCAGGAAAATCAAATACATTGTCAAATGTAGGAGAAGTATCTCCAAAGTGTCATATTCTTATAGTCAGCAAACACTCCCTTGTGAGCTTCAAAGTTCAAGTAGAGGAATGAGCATGGGCCTAAAAGCTTATTTGCTACAAGGTGTGAGATATTAGATACGAGCAATGTATTTGTAGCAGCTGCCCGTGTTAAGTGTTTATACTTGATGGGTGATATTCTATGGATACACCTTCATAAATTTTGGGGCCAACCCAACAAACGCAGAAAGAGAACTAGTTACTTGATAGAATCGAAGTGTCAAACTGAGCTGCCGGGAAATCATATGCCCGGCAGGGTTGATTAGCCAACTTGACAGATCTCCTGCAGGGTTGCAACTTAAGATGAATATAGTACAGAATTCCTATCTAAGCAGGATATCAACCATTTCAATGGATCTTCTTACAAATATAGATGAACATGAGAGCTTCAATTCTGATACATATCTAAGAAAATAAGATCTCTTGTCCCTTGACAAGCAAAACCAGAATCTGCATAACCAAGAATTTTTTCTACGACTGAGTACTCTGATATGTACCTTTTCCAGTTCTATAGATACTAAAGAAAACACTAAATAAAACAAGGAGGCAGAAAGACAGTGGAATGGATCAGTTTCCATTCACCAACCAAAACAGCATCATCAATGTAAACACTATTACCAATGAAAACAGTAGGACTAATGCTGGATTCATAGAGATAGTTTCAATGAAGCTATAATATCAACTATAATAATTGAGCTGATCAAAGGCTTTCACTTCATTTTTTGGTACTCTTATTTGTTTGGTTCAGGATTATTGATTTAGATTCTAAGCATCAAAGTATGGAAACACATGATGGATCATCCATCGTGGATTCTTCACATCTATAACATTCTCCTACAGATACTTGGGAAATTTTTTGAGGAAACTAGCATATTTGCTGAATCTCAGAAGTACTAGAGAAATGGAAAGGGTTATTCACAGACCACTAAACTGAGTATCTAATAGCTAATAATTATTCAGTATCGTATTTAAAATTTTAATAAGCAATGTTAATAAAGGTTTCATACCTTGCAAACTTTGCGTGAACACTCTGAGATTATGTCAATTTAAATAATCTTTTCATGAAACACCTGCAGGGAAATCAAAGACATAGTCAGGTGTAGGAAAAGAATCTCACAGAGTCAAATAGAGAAACCATCACAACTGATGGGCGAAATTCTAGGGAATAACTTCAAACATTTCAGGGCCAACCTAGTGAAACCTTTGAAAGTTGACGTAAAAAGTGAATCAGTGACTTGATAGAATCTTAGTGTCAAGCTGATCTGCTGGAAAATGGAATAACCAACTTGACAAATTCCTGCAGGGTTGCACCTTAAGATAAAATAGCCCATAGTACAGTATGCCCTAGCTCCTAAGTGCAAGCTGGTTATCTACCATTAGAAAGGATCTTTTTACAAATGCTGATGAACATGATAGCTTCAGTTCTGCTACATATCTAAAGAACCCAAAAAAAAAAAAAAATTCCTTGACAAGCAAAACCAGAATCTTGATAACCAGGGATTTTTTTCTTCCAGAATTGAGTATTCAGATATCTTTTCTGGTTCTATAGAAACTAAAGAAAACACTAACTAATTCTATTTTTCTTCACAAGAAGACAACAAGTCAACAACAACAACAACAGTAAAATGACAGAGGACAGTTCTCATTAATCAACCAAAACAACATCATCAACATAAACACTACTACCTATGAAAACAGTAGGACTGATGCTGGACACATAGAGATATTTTCTTTACCTAGTTTGACGAAAACGACTATCGAAGAAGCTATATTACTGACAATAATAATTTTGCTGATGGTAGGTTTTCAATCACTCACGCAGTTTGTTTAGTTCAGGGATTATCAATGAATGAAAACACTTGATGGACATCCCTCACAGGTTCGTCAGATCTATAATATTCTTGGGTCCTGAATAGACTTGGAAAATTTTTGTGGAAACTAGCATATTTGCTGAATAACTCAAGTACCTGAGAAATGGGAAGGGTTTTTTACAGACCACTAAATTCTGCAAGCACAACGTACAAAGAGCATGCATACAAAGGCTAATAGTTATTCCATATCGTATTTTAAATATTAGGAAGCAGCATTAATTTAGGTTTCATACCTTACAAACTTTGCGTGAACATTTCCCCGGATAATTAAATCAGTGGGATCGAGTTCCATTAACTGTTGATAAATCATACTCAAATTACTAAAGAATTACATATGTTACCATTCCATTACCAAAATCCCATTCAGCAACCATATAAACAGAAACTTAATCCAAGAAAGAAACTAAACCTGGTCAAACATGTATGGATTAGTAATGCAATTCAGCTTCTGCCGCACTTCTTTCAAACTGATATATTAAACGCTTTAGTATTGGGTAAATTCCATTTGTTCAGCTCACCATCTTCAATGTACTTGTAGCGTTTCAATCCGATCTTTACCTTCACTTCTAACAAGTGTACATTTCGTATCCAATAGTTTGTTCGAGAAGTAATTATAAACAGCTCTGGAACTACTCTCTTGTACATTGATATTCAACTCTAAGTTATCTGGACATTCCTCATTTGAAGGAACCTTTGATACAGCCAATTTGCTGTGATCGAACGCTATAACCCTAATTCAAATATAAATCATCATTAAAGTAAGTATTCATACATCAAAAACGAAATAACAAAATAATGATAAACCCTAAACCCCATTTACCTGTTAAATACCTTAGATAGTTCCACATAATATCCTTTAGGCCCAACAAAGTCAAGGAGATAACATGTATCAACAGTACCCTCCTACATTCAAATATTCAACCCTATTACAATGAATCAAAATGATCAAAATCAGAAGAAGAAGACAAAAAATTAAAAATTGGCTTGTTATTCATAGTTACCTGAGAGGTTCAACTGAAGAGAATTGCAAAATGAGATGAGGAATTTGAAGATGAGTATAATAAATATGAGCAAACACTGCTGAATAAGAACCAGAAAATGAAGGGTAATTGTAAAGAATTAGATTAGGCATTTTTTCTTCAGCTGCTGTAATTAGGGAATCTAATGCTGCTTTTGATCTGAAATTTCTTCTGGTTTCATCGTAGAATGTTGATGATGATGATGATGAGAGTGAGGATTTGGTACTACTACTAATACAAGCATAAACCCTAAATATTCTTCTGAAAAAGAGAGGTAATGAACAAGTGAGAAGAGGAGAAAAGAAATGGTTGATGAAAGTGAGGATTTAGGCCGCTTCTTATTTTTCATAATGTGCTTGGGCGCCCACTAAAACGTCCAACGTTGATCTTGGTAACCATCTGGGGCTAACCCAGTTGGCCAGGAGCTTGAGGTCAGCATATCGACTCTCAGCTCTATTCTTAAAAAAATATTGATCTAGGTAATGATTTTTTTATTTTTCTTTTAAGAAATAGAAACACCGTAAATGATATTCTCAGATTCTTTTCTGAACACCAGCAGGGAACCACTAGTATGTTATATCCAATTCAGTCCACACATCTCTTAGTTTGGTAAACTGAATTTTTTCTTGATGTTTCAGAGAGTACACCAGTGTACGCTTGTTGTCTAATATTTTCGAACCCCACTGGTTTATTCTTATTTCACTCATTGAGGTGCTTGATGTACCTCGCCGTTCTTTGTTTATTTATTTTTTTCTTAACTCACTCGTTACCTAAATTTATTAGAGAAAGATTTATGAATGAAAGTGTGAAAATTAAAAAGGAGAATGCGATTTTTATAGGCGGAAGAATGTAGGTCAATGGTGACATAGATTGTATCGAGTGATAGAGCTTATGTCACCAACGACCAAAATTTTGTCGCCACATCCTTTTTTCATAGTGACACGGCTAGTTTGCCACGCCATTTGATATGGCAAACTAGCCAATTTGCTCCAATGAATAAGGACCTTCGAAAGAATGAAAATGTAACCGTTTGAGGCTATGGAATGAATATGAACGTTTAAAAGATTCTTCCCTGAGTTTCGTTATTATTGGAGCTTTTTTAGAATTTTCTTGGAACAAAACTTGTCTTTTTAAGTTGCACATAATAAAATTATTTCATGATCTTTAAAGTACATCTTCATTGGTTTCCCATGAGATTCCACCCTCAAAAATCTTCATTTGTAATGTATTTGTCTATCTAACACTCAAATCGGTAAAAAAGAATTTGCACCTTCAACTTAGAGCATCCATAATCATTGAATGAATATGGTATATATACCATATTGGGGTGGCAATGGATATGGTATAAAGTTATTTATATCATACGAATGGTATATAAACCTTATTTTCTCAAATTTGACAATCATAGTTTTAAACACGACGCGGTGTTCTAACGCACATCAAATAATAGACGTTGTTTAAAACACCGTACGGTGTTTAAGAGTCATACATATATCCTGCTACATATGTTTGACCATTTCAATACTTAAATATTTTCTTCCTCACTCACTCATGACTATCCATCACCTCTCGTTGATAACATGAAAAACAGTGTTTGACCTACTCAATACCATTGGTATCACTCACTCGATTAAGCATGTCAACACTGGTTGACATATAGTCACCTGAACATATCATAGTCTTGACATGAGGCCTAAACAAATATATATTTATTTTTAGTCTTCTTGCTCTTTTCTAACCTCACTAGTCTTGTCAGACTCATTAAGACTTGTTATTTATGTCTAGCCATACATGACAAGTCATATGTCAACTTGACCAGGCAAGTCACAACTCGACTTCACAATAAGTAATGTTTTTACTAAAAACAATACGAGGCATCAAAGATGTCACAAATGGGGGGATATTCGCTAGGGTATTGTTCTGGCGGTCTATGACATATGGTGTAGCAATACACCTATTAGAGGAAAGTGTTTGGAATGTTCGACGGTTATCTAAGTAGAGGAGTGATGGGTGTGTCACCATCCAGTCATCATCAAACGAGTGGGGGACGGTTTTGTACACATTCTCCATCACCTCCACCACTACTTTACAACTACCACCTCCTACGAGGTTAGAGTGAACGGTTATTGTTATACTATTATAAATATATTCCTTAATCTATCGAAAACAGAGCACTCAGAGCAGACGAGTTACCATCTGAATTTCATAAGAAAATTCTCTCAGTCGTACACGGAGAATTCTTCATAGCATACCTATCGTATCTTACAGAGCCTAGTGTTATGACCTTAATACTTCCTCTGCTTTCCTCCCTAAGATCAACCTTTCTCCTTCATTTTGTGACCGAAACAAGGTTGGAACGACCATTTCTTGGTTTAGTCCAATATTACGTGATTTTGATCTCTTTAATCTAAAAAGCACTCCTGCAGTACAAATATTTTAGGGATTAGAAGAATTCTCATCAGCTTACCCCCTTTTTACCCTTTTACCCCTAAATTCATTTTTATCCACAAACAGGGAGAATAAGAGGATGTTAGATAAATCTATAGAGAAATTGAGAGGGAAAAACACAGGTTACAAACTCAAGAAAATAAACCTATTGTGGGGATCGATAAAAGCCCTAAGCAAGGGGAGATGGTATACTTTTGTTTAATTTTAAGTTTTAATTAATGATGTTGTAAATTAATTCTTTGGTGGATTCCACCACTCTTACACCCCTCTTACACCACCACCTTATCATCTCCCCTTCCACCTCTTCACATCTTTCAC
Source organism: Papaver californicum (assembly GCA_023531435.1). Lineage (NCBI taxonomy): Eukaryota > Viridiplantae > Streptophyta > Magnoliopsida > Ranunculales > Papaveraceae > Papaver > Papaver californicum. The sequence continues at coordinate 218,705 of JAJJMC010014296.1, read as the reverse complement.
TTCTTGGTAACCCCCACATTTAGTGTAATAACTTAGGTTTAATACCTTAGTTATGAGAATGCATTCCATTACTTCCTAATGTTAATGCTATCTTTATCATCCTCTCTTGTATTAGCATATAAATTGAGGATCATTCCTTTGTAATGGATACTAATATCTAGTAATGAGAAATTCTCTCTTCTTCTCTTTATATTTCTTTTGTGCAATAGTTCATCTTTTGATTTAGTTTATAACACGTTATCAGCACGCTCTGTTAATGAGCTAATTTATCACCACGATGATGATCAAATTTTTATTGTGATGAATCTTACACAATAAGGTAAAATACTATATATATCTTTTTTCTTGTTTTTAAGAAAAACTAAAATCAAAATCTTTTACTTTATATTCATGAGTTGACAAACTTTTGGTTTTCATAAGATGAAGATTTAGTTGAATATAGTAATATATTCACAGCTACTATTTGTTTAGACAAATAATCGATTCATGCATATACATATGTATACCATGTATTAGTTAAAATTCCACGTTTGTGAATTATATCATATATATATGAGTTTTTATTTTGTCGATGGATTATTATCTATTTATTTTATTTTATTTTATATCGCTTTAAGGTACCAATAATTGCGGATCGCATCATTACAAAGAGGAAAGGTTGTATCCTTTAAGGATAGCACAACTTTAACTTTTCCTCCTCAATAATAATCTCATGGACTAAGAATGTTCCACCTGAAGTTGGAACTCAGTGTGACACAATATGGACAAAAGAAGTTCACTCGGTTAATCGGTCGGTCCCTGAAGTGACCCGTAACAAAGTGACATCATGTCTCTATCCGCGGTTCCTGAAGTAACATGACCATGATGTTAAGACAATTTTATTTTACAAATAATGTGTCCACGTGTACACTGGCAATGAATATATCTTCAAACCCGAAGATGACGAAATTTATATTTAAATTATGTTGGTACTGTATTTGTGTATGTTCTTTATTTATTTTGATTTTTGTTTATTTTAATTATTGTTCTTGAAAAAAAAAACGGAATCCAGAAGCAATCCATGGAATGTTATTAACTCCAAAAGTAGTCTAACATGCAAATTATAAATTTTTGTAGCAATCCAAATTATTGTGGGTTCCCGCAGTAATCCATAAATATAGACTCCAGAAGTGGTCTATGAAATTTTTTGGATTTCAGGTATCCATAAAATTCTGGGTTCCCGAAGTAGCCCATAGTTTCTAAATACTTTTGTTAATGGTTTTATTATTTTTCTCTCGTCAATCTATACTTTTGTTAATGGCTTTATTATCAAAACTCAAAATATATGTCATATTCTTTGCTACAAGAGCATAATTTTTACAGCATTAAACGTTTCCGACATCTTGATTGATTAGTACCAATCAAGCGGAATTTCCCGCTCAAATTTTGGTAGACGTACCAATACAAGAGCATATGACTATCGTTTATATAAATGCTAATCAGGGTGCACACTGATAAAGTATACGCTGTCAAATTTTAATTACGTATATGAGCATGGGTGATTTAAAATTATTAATTGTAATATTATGATGAACAATCCGAAGAAAAAAAAAATCGGATGACCTACTTGGATCCATGGTCACTCACCCATAATATATTTTGCATGAATAATACTAGATGTGATGAGACTTCCCGCCGTTAGAGGGAGGAAAGCAGTCGTTATGAGAACTTCATGAATTGGTCTCATCATAATTCTTGCACCAATTCGGTATAAGGTGGAGAAGTTATTCATCCATTATGATATGCTTGAAGCATTTTATTCTTACAAGAAGAATAATTAAAACTCATTTGTTATTGCACGTATTTTGGCATTAGTTTATGTCCCTGCAGGGCATGCCATGAGTTAACAATAATTGAGTCGTCTACAACTCATCTGAATTGTTGATGAAAAAAATAAAAAAATAATAATAATATATATTCCTTGATAGAGGAAGCCAATCACGCTGGATCAAAATAGTGCTCCTGGGGAGGCTATTGACAATGTTCTCGATGAGACTACTTAACTACGATCTTTAATTACCGAGCCATATTTATCTCCTAAAGAGGAATTCATTCCTAAGTGAACAAGTGGTGTCGACATTAAAGAATGATTTTTATACGCGTACATAATCGTAGTTATTGTCGAACATGTATTCAGAGTAGCGACGACCATACATGTATTATAGACAAAATCCTTTTTCACAGAGAAACTGCCGTGAAGTATCGACAATATGTATGGTTGACTAATATGGGTGAAAGGCATCCATATTTGGTTGTCCTCTCACTAATAAATATTTTTGGACATAAATAAAAATTATGAACCCAGAAGGTTACAAGTTTGATGTTTAATTAGTTTGCATGAAAGTGAGACGAGAGGACCAAGGACGCTAATTGCACAGCGCCACTCGTGGCATCTAGTTTCTACAGACACTTGAGATCTGTGAAATTACATCATCTACTCTTAAATGATTTGAAAATACCCAATACTTTGGTAAGTATTTTGTGCCCCGTTGATAGATGAATTTTAAGGGAAACTATTATGTGCCAGTTTTACATATCATAGTCTGACATAATTGTTTGTTATCGAAGATAACGTTCATGTAAACTTCTAAAAGATTATCACAGGTTATACTTCCTTATTGAAAGAATTCAAGATAAAAGATCTTGGAATCATGTATCAAACTTATTAAGCATTATGATGGTCCATGATTTTGTCAACTTTAGAAAAGTTTTGACATGTTTACATGGATAAGTACGTAACCTCCTAATAAAACTTGTGTAATAGCAATCTACTTTCATCTCGGTAACGGGTATGTAACACTCTTTCTGTTTCGTATTACGTACTAATTACAAGTTGTTTTTGTGCTTGATTTTATGTATAACTTTATATGTTATACTTGAAATTATTCGGTAGTGAATTTGTTTGCCAAACTTAATTAGCACTAATATGGAGGCATTGTGTATATTGGTTTTTGTAGTACCTCTAACATTTGATCTTTGCTTTGACGGTTTATCTAAAGTCTCGTAAGTAATGAACTACAGATAATCGGTTTCCATTTGCCAAATTGTTAGACGATACAACATCCTTTTTGCAGCAACAACGATGATCATCTATTATTGTTTGAAAGAAATTTACGAAGAAAAGATATATCAGATCCTACAAATCAACCATTGGGAATTTGACAAAGACAATTCAACTTGAGATTTGAAATTAAGTTATGGCAACATAAAGGTCTCCATTACCAACAAAAAAAAAATTTGAGTTGAAGATGATTGCTGATTAGCTACTTGTGGTAAATCAACTGAGATATCTTCTTTCTACTGGAGGGTATATTGGACTTTACGAGTTGTACTCTTTTTCCTTAGTCAAGGTTTTTTTCCAACTGGATTTTCCTTCTCAAGGTTTTAACGAGGCAATATATATATGTCCAACTCCTTTTCTTAATTTATCTACAGTTGTACTCTTTTTCCTTAGTAAAGGTTTTTTCCTTCTGGGTTTTCCTGACAAGGTTTTGATGAGGCAACGAACTTGAAGAAATTTGCTTAAAGAGATATTCGAAGACATTATTGAAGACAAACTTATATCTTGTTTTGAACAAAGACGGTAAGTGATTCTACTTGAAGATCAACATTATGTAATCAGTCTTTCTATACTTCTTTGGGTGCACATCATCAGGGGGAGAACATCAGTATTGTGTGATGGAAATTTAAGTGTGTTGTACTCTTTTTCCTTCGCTTGGTTTTGTCCTAATGGGTTTTCCTAGCAGGGTTTTAATGAGGCAATATTTGACGCGTCCAACACCATGATATGATTTGTACTCTTTTTCCTTCGTCTAGGTTTTATCACTTTTGGGTTTTCCTGGCAAGGTTTTAACGAGGCAATATCATAATAGAGTGGTGTCATCCAAGGGGGAGTGTTGTAAATTAATTCTTTGTTGGATTCCACCACTCTTACACCCCTCTTACACCACCACCTTATCATCTCCCCTTCCACCTATTCACATCTTTCACTTCTTGGTAACCCCCACATTTAGTGTAATAACTTAGGTTTAATACCTTAGTTATGAGAATGCATTCCGTTACTTCCTAATGTTAATGCTATCTTTATCATCCTCTCTTGTATTAGCCTATAAATTGAGGCTCATTCCTTTGTAATGGATACTAATATCTAGTAATGAGAAATTCTCTCTTCTTCTCTCTATATTTCTTTTGTGCAATAGTTCATCTTTTGATTTAGTTTATAACAATTGAGTTGTTTTCTGAACAAAATTTTAAGTTTTCAAATGATATTATTTGCATTAAGTATTTTATAAATTTCAATATTATGTGATCTGTATAACTGTCATACTGTTTTTAAGCTTGTTATTACATTTGTTTGAAGGAGGTAGCGAGTGTAGTACCTAATGTCTCGAAATATTTTCTCAAAGCAAGAGATCCTTGCATCTTGAGATTTTCCATAAGTATGGGAGTATTCAACATAAAACATCTCATAGTATTAGGACCTTTGTACATTTTACCGCATGAGTATGAGCTGTTTGATTGACTTACTCACATCTATTTTGCATCACTTCATATTTATGGCAAATAAAAAAGTTGAACATCTACTAAGTTATTTTTGGGATAAATCTGACATAGACATAAAAAAGTTTGATTTAAGAGTGATGTTTAATGAATAATAGTTTTGCAGTAATGTGTGTAATTTACGAGGTGTGACATCTCAAACGTTAATCCCTCAAATAGTGGCGCATGTACGTGACGCAGTAATATGTGTAGTTTTTGTTTAGGGGTCTTTTATTTTCTTTTGTTAAGTACTTTCAAAGGGATATTGTTTGTGGTGTAAAAGGATATACTGTTACAGGGTTTGAACAATTTGAAATAGGTAATCCACATATGTGTTCTTTATTATTTATTTTGTTTATTGGTTTAGAAGTCATTATCACTATATTGAGATAGCAACCTTAAAATAGGTACAAAGTTGCCAGAAGATAGCAGGAATTATGGTGCTGAAATACATGTTCTAGCGGGTATACATTAGCATCGAAAGATAAATTTAATGATGGACGAGCTCGGCTCAGATAGGAAAAGGCGTTTGATCTACCGAAAGCCCTCGCCACACAGGTCTGATTGATTCGAAAAATACTAAATCTTGCCATATACTTTGTTATAAATCTTTGTCGCTCCATAAAGAAGAAATGTAATTAGCGTTACATTGAAAGAATGTGTTTTTATCTTATAACATTCCAATTTTTTAATGAAGACTAAACAATCGATTTAAGGTTGCATTGTCCACAGAGAAACCAGGCATAAAAATTTGGATATTTGCAGACGAGAAATAATCAAAGATCTCCACCTGTACGATTTTATATCTACTAATTATTTTAATTTTTAATTTAAGATTTTATTTTATTTTATTAGACATTATGCTTTTAACACATTAAACATATTTTTATAATTAAAATATTATTAATGCACATAGTAAATATATAAAATAATATAAATACAATATCTAAAAAGAAGTTATTAATACGGACCTTAGACCTGGTTATTTTGCTTTCTTAAGAGAGCGAGCACACTTGGATTGTTTTACTACCTTAATATGCATACTTATTTACAGATAAAAATGTTCTTCTTATCAATTTGACCTTGCTTTTGAGTTTTGACAGTCTGTATTCAAATAGTTCGACTGAAAATAAACACCAAATGTTAACAACAAACTATAAACTAAACCTGCAAAAGAATAAAAACTCAAACGATGAAATTAAATCTACAACAACAATAAAACTAGAGTATCATATCTAAAATAATCAAAAATATATGAGAAACCAAACCGAAATTTTAACACAAATAAATTGGCAATAAGAATCAAGACATCACTTGTAAGCAAAACATACAATAAATTCAAAATCGCATGAACCACAAGAAATTAGATGCAAAATAGAAAAGTTTCAAAAATTTGTTATAAGAAAAAAAAAATCCAAACCTAGTTTAATCATAAAATTAATTTCTCGAAACCTAATTTTTATTGTATAGTCTTATATAAAAGCATCTAAACAGATGAATCAACATATTGAAATTAATTTTTACATTTGTTTTATGAGATTACAATCAATAAAGATAAACAAAACAAACTGATTTACTTATTTATGATGGTGCATGGTAATGAAATTTGCTATAAAGTTCATGTATTATGGTAATAGTAATAATGGTAATGGTAATAGTAAAACATAAAATAAAATTGATTAAATTGATACAACTGTATCATAAAGCTCATGTACTACGGTGGTAATGGAATATAAAGCTCATTTACTAATATGGTGGTGGAATATTTTAAATTCATCTATCGAAAATCCTACTGGTGGCTCTCTTAAATAGGCACTATTCAATAAAATATTATTAGATGTTAACCCAACGAAAAAATTTACCTTAAAATAAATTACTACACCTTTATACGGTATTGTACTTAAATTTTGTAATCAACAAGATAACAAATTTGAGCCCGTATAACGCACGGACCTACCACTAGTAAAAGGAAGATATATTAATATATATAAAGAGTTACCGGATTAGACGGTCAAGCTTGATCTCTCTCTATCGATATCTCTCCTAGGGTTTTAGAAAACAAAAATATTTATAGATCTAAGCAATAAAACTAATTTTTTTTTAGCAAAATCAATGGTAAATAGAGCAAGAAGTAGAAAGAAGCAAAAACAACTTGGTAGAAATTACCATAAAGCTCCAAAAGAGAGAATCAATCATGGTAAATTCTTTTAATTCCATTCTAAAATCTTTGATTCTTTATAATTAATTACGAGAAGAAGAAACAACATAATATATTACTTAAGTAAAAAAGAAGTAAAAATCTTTTACAATTTGAAATCATCAAGGAAACCACAAAAAATGAAATTGAGTAGCTTTGCTCATGTCTTTGAAGTCAAGTTGCGTCGCTCTTATACGAAAGAAAGTTATTAGCAAAATCAGAGCTCTTGGGTAAGAAGGCAACACACTTCCACTGTAGTTTCCGAGTAGATACTACTATTTCCTCTTGAAGCATATAATTTTTTTTTATCAGATTATAAATTAAAATTCATACATTAGGGTTTTCTGAATTTATAAATTTGATTTATTAAAATTACAAATTCCATTATTATCTACCTAGATTTTCATGTAAATACAAGAAATTACAACATTCAATTTTACTCTCCTGTGCAATCTTACATCTAACAATTATTTTATTTTTTACTTTAAGATTTTCTTTTATTTTATTAGATATTATACTTTTAACACATTAGACATATTTTTATAATTAAATTATTATTAATACACATAGTAAATATATTAAAATAATATAAATTACAGTATCTAAAAAGAAATTGTTAATACGGACTTTAGACCTAGTTATTTTGCTTTCTTAAGAGAGCTAGCACACTTGGATTGTTTCACTATCTTAATATGCATACTTATTTACAGATAAAAATGTTCTTCTTATCAATTTGACCTTGCGTTTGGGTTTTGACAGTTTGTATTCAAATATTTCGACTGAAAATGAGCACCAAGTGTAAACAGAAAACTATAAACTAAACCTGCAGAAGAATACAAACTCAAACAATTAATTAAATTTAAAACAACAATCAAACTAGAATATCATATATAAAATAATATACTTAAAAAAATCGTATCTAAAATAGTCATAAGTATATAAAAAACCAAACCAAATTTGATTAAGATAAATAAATTGACAAAATGAATCATGACATTACTTCAAATTATACAATAAATTCAAATCACATGAACCACGAGAAATGAGATGCAAAATAGAAAAGGTTTCGAAGATTTTCTCTAAGAAAAAAAAAATCAAAACCTAGTTTAATCATAAAATCAAATTCTCAAAACCTATATTTTATTGCATAGTCTAATATAAAAACATCTAAAACAGATGAATCAACTTATTGACACTAATTTTTAAATTTGTCTTATGAGATTAAAATCAATAAAGATAAACAGAATAAACCCGATTCACCTATTTTCAAAGACAAAGTCACGTCGAATACACTCTAAATACCATGACAAAGAAATAGGAAACATAAAATAAAATTGGGTTTAAAATTATATCCTAAACTTATTCAAAGGTTATTTATGGTATTATAAAAATAACATACCATCGTCATTATTAGAGTTTACAATTTTAGTTATATACTAATTTTTTTTTAACTTTAGGTTCTTGATATATGGTATCTTGATCGAGGGTTTCTGGATGACCCAAACATCTAGCTTGGGTTTTTTGAAAATTTTCACCTTACTAAATTGGTATGAGAAATAGTTGTTACGCAGTCTGACTTACTACCTATCACTATGACAAATGTCATATGTCAAACTAGAAGCAGATGATATAGATTGGTATCTGACATTATATGACATAAATTTAGAACACAAACATATTTTTAAAATTTGTATAACGTGATTCATAATTTAGTTAAATCATACGTTTACTAATATTAACAATAAATAAAAAAAAATCATTATCTGAAACATCAGTTACAACGTTTTATTTTTAAGAGATGGTAACTATAATATAATGAATGAATTGTACGAAGATTTTATGGTTATAAACCATTCTTCCTCCTAAGCTATCTTGCTATTTAAATTTTCTTAAATTTTTGTAAAAAATAATTTATATCATAAAAGGAATTTTAAACTTTACATAAGTCTTTATAACTTTAATCTGAAAAGGTCTTGCCACATTTTATATCAAAAAATCACAATAGTTAATATAGGGCGTCCATAAAGAGTTTTGTATTTTGGTTGTCTATGAATTATTCTAATTTCCAACTTATTGCAAAGTTTTTCCAAATTTAATTTTTAAAAATTAAAATGTTTCATAAAATATGATTAGTATAAAATTAAAGATAAAAGAAAAGATAAGAGATAACATGGTTCAGCATAAATGATCTACGTCCACGAATAAATTTTTTAGGATGAACTATATTATAGACCATTATAAATCATTGGGATAGGTTTACAATTACATTTGTATTCTAATTTATAGAGTAAAAAAACCTAAAAAATTAATATCAAATCTAAATATCTTTGATTAGGTACTGTATATCTAGAAAACTAAATAAAAACTATTTCCGACCGATGATTAACCTATTTTTACGTAAAAATAAAAAAGTGAGGATAATTCTTTTTCTATGATGGAAGATAGTGATATTCTATATTATTATTTGGCTTTATCTTCTCTTCATGGCCAATCGGTCACTTGATTTTCTCTTAAGTGTACGGTTAGCTCTAACCTCCTCGGTGTCTCATACCGTACAATATTCCAATAACTTTTGAATATAAAGATTTTGTGAAGAGTATATTTGTTATTCCTGCTTCAATTGATTACAATAGGTGTGTTTATATACAAGAGAAAGTAAACCCTAACCCTAGTTTACAACAAAATAGGAAACACAACTATATCAGGAAAATAGTATATATGTGCCCCGATACCCGCATTAATATCCGTAATACTCTCCCTCAAGTTAAGTGTGCAGAATACGAACACCCAACTTGCCAAGAAGATAATCAAATTGTTTCCGTCCAAGCGCCTTAGTAAAGATATCAGCTAACTGGTCTCCTGTACGAACATAATGATTAGAAATAAGACTGTCAGTGATAGCATCCCGAATCAAATGACAGTCCACTTCTATGTGCTTAGTACGTTCATGAAAAATCGGGTTTGCAGCAAGATGAAGCGCAGCCTGACTGTCACAATAAAGTCGCATGGGAGAAGAATGTGAAATACCGAAAGACCATAACAATCCCTTTATCCATTTGAGTTCACAAGTCGATGTAGCCATGGATCGATACCCGGCTTCCACAGATGAACGAGATACAGTCAATTATTATTTAGTTTTCTACGAGACTGGCGAAGAACCAAGAAACATAAAATAACCAGTAAGTGGCCGACGAGTTAAAGGACAACTCGCCCAATCAGAATCACAAAAACCTGTTACACGCAGATTAGAATATGTACGAAGTAAGATTCCCTGTCCAGGTTGTCCTTTCAAATAGCGAACAACGCGTAAAGCTGCTTCCCGATAACATACTCGAGGAGACTGCATAAACTGAGCCAAAGTATGAACCGAGTAACAAAGTTCAGGTCGTGTAATAGTTAGATAAATAAGACGCCCAATCAATCGTCTATACTGTTCAGGATCATTCGTAAGCACACTTTCATAAACTGCCAAGCCATGGTTCTGTTCTAAAGGAAAAAGAGCTGGTTTGGCTCCTGATAAACCGGTCTCTGCAATAATATCAAGAGCATATTTGTGTTGAGATAAGAAAATCCCTTGAGAACCACGTGCCACCTCTAAGCCCAGAAAATACTTCAATTTTCCAAGATCCTTCATTTGAAAGCAAGTATGCAAATAACTTTTAAAAGAAGAAATATTATCATAGTGAGTGCCAGCTTTAGTCAAGTCATCAACATAAACCAGAACAACTGTAAAAATATCATGTCTCTTATACGTAAAAAGCGAATAATCAGAATAGGACTGATTAAAGCCATACGAAATTAAGGCAGAGCGAAGCTTTGCAAACCAATTCCTAGGTGCTTGACGAAGACCATACAGAGACTTACGCAGTCTACATACCATACCAGGAGAAGCACCTGAAAAACCTGGCGGAGGACGCATGTAAACTTCTTCAGCGAGGTCACCATGAAGAAAAGCATTACGCACATCCATTTGATGAAGTTCCCACTGTTTTGCTACAGCAAGTGCCAAAAGCAGTCGAATTGTCACCATTTTAGCAACCAGAGCAAACGTCTTATTATAGTCAATCCCTTCCTTTTGATTATTTCCCAAAAAAACTAACCGAGCCTTGTGTCTTTCAATGGAACCATCTGAATTATATTTGGTTTTATAAACCCATTACATCCAATTGCCTTCTTTCCGGGAGGAAAATTCTCAACGCTCAATGTCTTATTAGTTTCCAAAGCCTGTATTTCCTCTTTCATAGCCGTCCGCCACCTCGCATCCTTAATATCAGAAAACCTAGTTGGTTCTGTTTCTGCAGTAATAGAAGCCAAAAAACGTCTATGCGGCAAGGAGAATTTATCACAACTAACATAATGAGCTAAGGGAAAAGGAGTACCTGAGGACTTTGGAGGAGTGAGTGAAGGTGAAATAGGATCTTGACAGCGGGTGGTCTGACAAACATAATCATTCAAATGAACTGGTGGTCGTCGAATACGTGAAGACCGTCCGCCTGTATCAGAAGTGCTCAAAGTATCCGTTTCAGAAGTATTTGATGAACCTGTCAAAATATTCGGATTAGAAGGCTCAACTTGAACTGCCAATTCTCCCCCTGTTGCCGAACCTGAATCAGGTTCAATGCTAGTCGTGACAACAACCTCATCAATCGTGTCTGTATTTGAATGCACCGCTTCTACTGTTAGATGTTTAATAGCAAACGGAAAGTCCCCCTCACTAAAAACCACATCACGAGACACAAAAAATTCATTCTTTTCAAGATTATATAGGCGCCAACCTTTTTTACCAAACGTATATCCAACAAAAATACACTTTCTACTTCGCGGAGCAAATTTATCATTTTCTTTGACCCGGGCAAAACATAAACATCCAAAGACACAAATCGCATCCAAACTGGGACTCTGATATAGCAACAATTCATACGGAGTCTTTCCTCCTAATATCAATGAGGGTGTCCGATTCATCAGATAACCAGCAGCCAACACACAGTCTCCCCAAAACCGAAGAGGCAAGTTTGCCTGGAACAGCAACGCTCGTGCAACATTCAATATATGACGGTGCTTTCGTTCTACACGCCCATTCTGCTGAGGTGTACCCTGCACATGAAGTCTGAAACACTATACCATTTTCACGAAAATAAGATTTCAAACCTGTAAACTCGGTTCTATTATCACTACGTAAAGTTCTAATACGCGCATCAAACTGACGATCAACCATTGAACAAAAATCCTTTAACACTCCTGCAACTTCAGACTTCTCAGCAAGCAAATAAATCCACACATCTCTAGAATAATCATCTACAATAGTTAAGAAATACACTGCACCACAAGATGACGGCACACGATACGAACCCCATAAATCACAGTGTATTAAATCAAAAATTGCACTAGCTTTATTAGCACTTAAAGGAAAAAAATCTCTAGTTTGTTTGGACCGAAGACAAATCTCACAAGGCTTTTTATTCTTCCTACTAACATATGAATTTAACAAAGTTCCTACTACTCCATACGAGGGATGACCTAAGCGCCGATGCGACATCTCTACACTGTCCTTCCGCTGCACCTTGTGTATCTGCACCGCTGTCACACCCCACAACATATAGATCCCATTCCGATATTCACCCACTCCAATCGACATCCTCGAGGTGCAATCCTGTATGACACATAACTTATCAGTTAGAGTGACAAAATATTTAGAATTAGTAAGAAGCTTTCCCACAGACAATAATTGCAATTTAACTTCGGAACAAACAAGACATTGGTCAATGTAAAACGGATTCCAAAGTTTACAGTTCCTTCTTTGGTAGCCATCGTAGTATCCCCATTTGGCAACCCAACTGGACACGCCTGAATGTCTCGCACGTTAGTCAATAATTCCAAACTCCCTGTCATATGATGCGATGCACCAGAATCAACTATCCAATCTATATTTATCGTACCGCTAACTTTGTCGCTCTAATTATCCACCTTCTTTTGAACGTTCATCATTTTCACCAAAGTACTCCATTGCTCATCAGTAAGAGAGGAAAGTGAAGCTTTGTCTTCCTCAGTCACAATAGTCTCGGCCTTTGGTTCACTCGTTCTTTGGACCGCATTCGCCCTAGCCTGTCCGCGTCCTCTACCATTACCACGACCAGCAATATAGCCAGCTTCACGTCCTCCTCCGCGTCCTCTACCAGTTCCACTTCCACTTCGCGTCCTCCTCCTTCAGCCCACCATTCCGGGTATCCGATAAGTTTATAACAATTTTGGACATTATGTCCAGTTTTGCCACAGTGCTTACACTGTTCAACCACATCCGCACGGTCACCACCAGCAGCTTTAGCTTTAGACTGTGTAAAGAATGCCACAACCTCTCTCCTTTCCTCATAACTCCTCGCGACTTCGCGATGCTTTTCTTCACTAATAATCATTGCGTACACCCTATTAAGGTTAGGCAATGATTCCGAATTCAATATTGTGGAAAAACCGTTCCAAACACCGAATCTTTAAGTCCCATCAAGAACTGATGCACTTGCTCATCCTCACGTCTTTGCACCAACTGCTTCGTGATATTACACTTGCAACCTTTGCAGTTACAAGTTAATATCGGTTCATAATTATTGATCTCATCCCACAACATCTTCATTCGACCGAAAAATTCTGCCACGGTCTGTCCCTGTTGTTTGCAGTTCGCCAACTCTCGCTTTAGTTGCTGAATACGCGGTACATTCGCGACCGCGAATCTCTCCTTCAAATCTGCCCAAATCTCTTGTGCAATCTCCCGATATATAACGGTTGAACACAAAGAGGGTTCAATGGTGTTGAAAATCCATGCTATCAACATGGAATTAATCATCCACCAGTCTTTAATATCCGGACTTTCTTCTGCCGGTTTCACAATGGTTCCATCCACGAAACCCAACTTTCTCTTTTCCTGCAATGCGACATGCATCACTTTATCCCACTCTTCATAATTCGTTCCCTTCAATTGTACATGAGTAACAATACTTCCAGGATGATCTGCAGATGTTAAAGTGTATGGGGAAGTCGATGAATCTGATTTACCTTCACCGTCAGCCATTATCAATCTTCCTCTTGCTTCTGTTTTGATATTCTGTTATTGCTCTGATACCATAAATATTTTGTGAAGAATATATTTGTTATTCCTGCTTCAATTGATTACAATAGGTGTGTTTATATACAAGAGAAAGTAAACCCTAACCCTAGTTTACAACAAAATAGGAAACAAAACTATATCAGGAAGATAGTATATATGTGCCCCAATACCCGCAATAATATCCGTAATAGAATAAAATTAAAATAGAAGGTAGATGATGATAGACCAAGAAAATGGAAATAGGATCCGTCATTAGTGTTTTTCTTTTGAATCATGAAGAAAAACATCATTTCCTTGACACTATTGGTCGTAAGGCCAGTTCCTACGTATGTACCAAACAAGCATGTTTGCGTATTTTACGCCACTATTGACATGTTAAATGGGAATATCGGCTGGGCAAACTGGTAGAACATGTACTAGTTTTCCCATCTTTATGGAAGGATAGAGGTTATATTAAGGCTCTAAGAATAGCAACTGGGTTATAAATAAGCATCCCAAACTGCTTCAATGTTATAAGATGATTACTAGGAGTTTCTAGATCCACTGCATCAAAGCCTCTATAACCACGAGCTAATGTCATATAAGCTTCTCGCACAAATTTTGGTGTAGAACGATGACTTCTTTGACAGCTGCGTGGTAGTCTTTTGATTTCCACAAGTGGGTTATTCTTGAATAGGTATGTCAAATATCATGTTATCCATCATTTGGATCATCTGATGCAAATGATATGCTTAGATTCCCGATAATCAAAAATGATAATAGTTCATCCTAATCTTCCACTCCTCTTGTATAGCTTGTACCCCCAATATGGATAAGTCAGATCGATATCTTGAGAAGTAATTAGAACTGTAATAATCTCCCCTTGTGGAGTGTGGAGCATTACTCTGCATCTCCAAATCAAACAGTGGCATAGATGATGAAGATTAATCTCTCTAACTGGGATACCCTAACGCACTGGGCGTTGGTGGTGGAGGTTAGAAAGGAAGAATATCGTCATCAAGTGAAAATCTACCTAAAGCTGGCATATCCATCCCACCCAAAGTATGTTGCTCCATAACAATGTGAGGTTTGTAAATTCGGTTGAACCAATCAAGATAATCACGTTTATCAACAGGCACCTCGACCAAATCATCACCATGTTCCCAAGGCATATCTTTTTGTAATAACACCATGTAATCTTCTCGAGAAATCTCCCCGCTCGGGGTTGATTGTTTTTACTATTATTCCTTGTAGTCGTAGAAGGTTTCTTTCATCGAAGTACCAAAAACCTTTGCCAGAGGAAATACTTAAAACACTGATCGATGTAAGCTTAACTGTAACATCACTTGATCCCCTTCAGTTTGGAACTGTACAAAATGCTCATACGGCGTGAAAATAATGTTATTGCTTGTTCTACACAGTTGTAGAATCCTAGGATTCATGCTAGACTGGTGACCATCACCAATAAGATCGGGCATCAAGTTATCTGTATTATACTTCTTTATAATTGGAAAAGTATTGTTGGTGTCGCGTAAGGTTCACCAACACGGAAGTAAGTATACCACTAAAACTGTGAAAAATTGCTAAAAGACCAACGTTTTAGTAAATTAACATTTTAATTTTTTTTATTAACAGCTGGAAATGATGTGTTGCTTTTACGTCCAAGATTACCCAAAACTGATTCAAGCTTGATTTGGAGCCCGAGAATTCACTGAGGCCTATGTAAAATCCTGATAACAGTGCAGACCTCCAGTTATATGTTGGAGCTAACTAAATCTTCAGACGCTTCGAGAAAACCAAGACTTATCAGTGAGCTAACATTTGGAAAAATATATTATCCTAACATATATAACAAAAACACACTTTTGAGCCCATCATTGTGGTTGGGGTCCTCATAACTTGGATTCTCTTCCACTCTCCGAGCATATATAGCGATGTAAGAAACTCTTCAATCAAGACACTCTTGTTCCACCAACATGTGTACGTCTGTGCAAATCATTTTCTTCCTCATCAACACATTACAATTATAGGCATCTCGATTGTGTTTCCCACTTTTTTTGGTTAAATAGAAGCATATTTCACTCACAAAGTATTCTTACCAACATATATATATACCTAACGATGTAACTCCTATAATCAAACTTTTTACAATTAATTTTCAGAGAATCTATAGTTTGTTTGCATAATATAAATTTCTTTGAATCCTAAAGTTTGCATAATCTAAAGTTTTCATATAAAACCAAAAATAAAAATCCAAAAATTAAACTAGAGAACAAACAAACATAGGACACTAGAAATCCTTGAAATAAAACATATTTGTAGTCTTCCACCAATGTTCTAATGTTACTTCCGCATATGGTTTTTTTGCTCTAAGAAATAAAAAAGACAACAAGGATATCTTCAAATTCTTTCTTGAACATCAACAGGGAACCACTCGTATACCGTACCCAACTAAATCCACCCACCTCTTAGTTTGGTAATATTATTTCTCTCTTGATGCTTAGATACATGCTCAGCGAGTACACCGTCGCTCCCCTTTTTTCTAATATTTTTGAACTCCATGGTTTATTCTAATTCCAGTATATTCAATTCATTGGGGTGCTTGATGCATCTTGCCTTTTTCTATTTTCTTTTCCCCTAACTCGTTCATTGTGTAAAAATTTTAGAGAAAAATTTATGAAGGACAATGTGGAAAATGAGAAAGAGAATGAAATTTTTACAAACAGAAGAGTGTTGGTCGGTAGCGACATAGATTTTATCGAGCGATAAAAACTATGTCGTCACACCCATTTCCCAAAGTTGTGCGACTAGTTTTCCACACTATCTGGCATGGCAAACTAACCAGTTTGCTTCCATGCATATAAAGTGGCCTAATAAAATCAGTAGTGTAAAATTGAAAATATAACGTTTGATGTATCGTAAATAAAAGGGAAAATTCATTACTAAAGAGTGAAAAATAACAATCCCTCCATTTCTAGAAAAGTGTTACTATCACCTTTTCAATTTAGTCTATTTTTAGGCTAAAATGAAAAAGTGATAGTAATACTTTTGTAGAAACAAAGGGAATATTGTTCTTGGCTTCATTTGTATAATTTATTTATAGTCCTTTTTTTGTTCAATAAAATTGTTCACCTTATTGATAAAAATAAAAATAAAAATGTAATGAAGAAACTTTTTATTGTCTCAACCAGTAAGTTCATGTGCCTGTTAATCCCACCAGGTAAAGATAATGGTATGATACGCTGATAGGTGTATAAAATATATTATTGATATCAATTTTCTGTATTTTTCTTAATTATTTTTCTAATATTTCATATATTTTATATTTATTTTCAGTTAGATATGTGTTTTGAAGTCTCTTGGAGTATAAGACCTAAAATACTTTTACGACGGCGGACATCATCTGACAGTGGGAAATGGCAGACTTGCCAACTGTAAGAATAAACACCTTGCAAGCACTAGCACTTCAGCACTGACAGCAAGTAGACGAGAATTAGCATAAGCTGCTGCAAGATCGGCAAGGTTGATCTGCGAAATGATTGTTTATGCCAAAATTCCCATTGACATCAACAACCAATGATTTGATGAAAAAACAGTAAACAGAAAGATTTTAACTCACAATTTGAATCAATTAATGATAAATTTTTTAATAATCCATTCATTTACAGATCATAAATCTGATCAAATTACAGTCACAAATCCATAATCTTTTGAATCAAGAAAATGAAATCATGATAGTGGAATTTATAAATTTTATCTTACACAATGTATACATACCTGATGATCTTTTTCCTTTTACTATGATTATTCTTCCTTAGCCTTTTCTTCACTTCAATTTTCCGACCCCCTCTCTGTTGAATGCTCTCTACTATTTATAGATTATCTAGTGGGTCCCTCTTGTCCCGATACCCTCTTTCGTTCTCCTTATTATCTTTGGATTGGGATGATTGTACGATTGATAGGTCATGCCTTTTGCTTTTTAGTCCGTTACCTTGCATGATTAACACGTATTCTTCGTTCCTTGAGAATCAGCTTTGTCCCAATCATATGTGTCAAAAGTGTGATAAAAGTAATTATTGTCTTACTTTCCCGCTCCACGTTTATCATTACTCCTACT
The DNA here is from genome assembly GCA_023531435.1 of Papaver californicum. Classification (NCBI taxonomy): domain Eukaryota; kingdom Viridiplantae; phylum Streptophyta; class Magnoliopsida; order Ranunculales; family Papaveraceae; genus Papaver; species Papaver californicum. The sequence goes on along the minus strand of JAJJMC010014296.1, from coordinate 200,738 downwards.
TTCCCGTTCCATGTTCATTATTACTCTTACTTTTCCGTTCCACGTTCATTATATTCTTACTTTCCCGTTCCTCATTCATCATTACTCCTACTTTCCCGTTTAATAAGCATTTAATGCTATCTGTCTCGATCAGTGTGATATTACTTTTCCGATCTTATGTGTCGATCATGCAGAGATTTACTCAGTCTTTCACATCTGTCCCTTTTCGATCCTTTGATACAGCTTTGATTGTATGCTTCTCATTCTTCTTAGTTTCACTGTCTCCTTCGTTAATCGTCTTACACGTGTCGCCCTCCTTTTATTTCCCAACAACTTGCCCCCTTCTTCTTTTTTTTTTTTTAAAACTTTTAACGGTCGATCCAAGGTTTTTAAAAAAGTAGAAGAACAATTATTACCTTCTGTTTTACCATTACTTCTTTTCACACGTTACGCGAACTTTTCGCAAGTAGTAACTTCTATTATCACGTTTGTGTCAGTTACCCTTTTTTTCGAGGAAATCAAATATTTTCCTTGATTAATGCCTTTTCAAATTGTGACGGTTTCTATTCTTCGCTTTAAATACGATGCAGTCTTTTCCACTTCTGTTTTTACCTCTTAAAGTTGCTACTCTTTATCTTCCTTAAAATTTTCAAATACTTTCGTTCTCCCAACTGTTCAGGAGCTTTTATCATCAATCACATTTATTTTACCTTTGATCAAGTAATTTTTTATCTTCTTTCTCCAGGTATGTTGAGGATTTTTTACCTTCAGTATCTTACTTTAATATTTAACCATGATTAGCTTTTAACAGATATGATTGAACTGATAATTGTTTTTTGATTTCTATGATTGTTTCTTTAGATCTATGATGATTACTTCACACATTGATCCTTTGAATATTTCTTTTCAGATAAAACGTTATGTCTTCCAGATGCTGCTGGTGATCACCAAGAATATGGAAGATCTTCAAGAGTTCTTTCTTCTAGATATGCTGTGTCTCGGTCTGCTCGTAATCCAGCTCCTGAGGCTTCTACAGCCGCTAATCCTGCCCCCAGAAGTAAGCGGGCTCATGCGAATTATAGTTACCGGTCGATGAACATTGAGGTTTTTAAGAGAAGACATGATCTTGAAGTATTTAAAGTCTCATTCTATGAAAAAAATACTGACGTACTAACTTTAGGAGCGATGCAAAGCTTTAACTATTCTCCCAATAGTTTACTAATTTCTGCTGGTGCTTTAGAGGCCGGACTTCGTCTCCCACTATATGAAGAAGAAAATCCTTTTCAATATGAAGTCCTTGCAACTCGTGGTGATTCTCCTCATGGAGTTGCTCGATCCATTACTCAATACAATGGAAATTGGTGGCGTATCCTTGATGAGTGTAGCCTCCGAAGTGAAGGAAGAACTAATCTTACTTGCTACGTTCCAGATTTTGCAGAACGTAGCAGTTATACCGTTGAAAATTTTCATACTAAATATGGAGATTGTATTACTAACAGGAATTACGTGAAGTGGAGCGTTACCCTATTCGAAAGTGTCTTTCGGGATTTCCCTTATTACATGAGGTCGACAATCCCAAAATCAAATTTATTCCCCATACCAAACTTGATTTTCCCACAAAAGAAAGAATTCGTCAAGATCATGACTATAAGTGGTATCGCACTCCAATTGTAATTGAAGGTCCTTGGATTTTCGGTAACATCTCCAAGGATGAAATTCAAGATCTTCGTAGACGTTTCCCAAGCTATTGTCCTTGGCGGTTAAATTTTGAGGACTACAAATTTGATTATAAGGTTCGTATTATTCTTTATTTCAATTTTGTCCCGAACTACCATTGAATTTTTTCTTACGGGACAAATGTTTGTGTTTCAGGTTGAACCCGATTCTGAGCTTCATACCGATGTTCCTCCTCCTCGCCCAAGTCTTGGTATCCAGATTGTTGAGGGTAGGCAAAGAGTTGAGGAAGAAGTTATTGAAGGCAATGGAAAACGAAAATTGGTTTTTCCTGAAAAGAAGAAGAAAAAACTAAAAAGACCATTGTACCCTTCTGAAATAGAGGAAGGGGAAATTAGAGATTGCTTTGCTGAGGGGAACAATTACGGGACAGGATGTTGAAGGTTCGGTCCGAGCAGAAGTTTCGGGAAAGCACGTTATCATACCACCGTTTCTCCCACCGCCCTCTACGATTCCTTTTCTCCCCTTCCTTTTAATTTTGACATAGATCCAATTGCTTCAAGTAGTGGTACAATAACAGTTTTTACTGGATTACCTTAAGAAGAAGCAGATGATATTGCTATTGAAGAAGAAAATATGGAAGAAGTGAACGAAGTTGTTACCGTTGAAGAAAATACTGAAAAAGAAAATTTTGTTGTTGATGTTGTTGTGGAAGAACAGAGAAATAAAATTTCTGAAGAAGCAAATGTTGAAATCATAACTCCTAGCACTTCAGTTACAAATGTCCCTAATGTCCCGAGCCTCCTTGTGGATGAAAATGCTCCTGGAGTCATTCATAAATCAAATGCACCCATCGGGACATTAGTTCAATCTGCCGCTCATGCTGATAGTGCCGATGTTGACATGCCGGATGCTGAACCTTCTACTCAATGGCCCTTCTCTGAAGAGGATGAGGGAATCACTCTTGCTTGTGAAGAAGACGAAGCCTTTCAGTGGTTTGTTTCTAAAAGATTTCTGAATACTTCCACATATCACGATCCATCGAAATCTGATAGTTCTTCAATGGCTAGGCTACGGACTTCATTCGGTGCTGCTCCACTGGAGAATACTCGGGACGCTTGGTTCGAAAGCGAGTATTTCGATCAATCGTACCCACTCAGTCTTCCTTTTTCTTTAAATGAAGTTTTGACTGTTGCAGAGGGTCCATCATATTCTTTTCCGCAGCAAGCTCTTGCTCAGCTTAAATATGGTACCGCTTGCACATTTGCAGCGTACAAGTTTTATAAGGCTTGGGACATAATGATGGAGTTGATGCTCAAGAATGAAGCAACGAAGCGGAAGCACGGAACTTAAAATTTGCAGTAAGAAATTGAAAATCTCAAGAAGCAAAACAACTATCTTCAACAACAATTTCAACAACAACAAGAACAACAACAACTTCAAAATTTTGAGGATCAAAATCAAAAGCTTCAAGATCAGAATCAAGGTTCGCTCCTCACCTCTTAGTTCGTATCATATTTTTGGTTCGTACCTCTATAGGTTACATCGTACTTATATTGGGTACGAACCTATAGTTCGTACCACACATATTTTTTTTTTAAGTTTTGCATTTCATTTATGGGATCAGTAGGAGACTTGGAATCCCTGTTTAGGTTCCAGCGTAGGATGACTCAGTTGAACAATCATGCAAGAGAAGTAAATATGGATATGGAACTGGTTAAAGGGAAATTAGCACAGTTGTCCGATAGTATTGAGTTGAATACTTGGAGACGTAATAGAGCTGAATCCAAATATCAGGAAGCTCTGAAAACTTTAACCCTTAAAGAAACAGAGTTTAAGCTGTAGCTAGAGGTATATGCTTGAGTTACATGCTTGTTTTATTGAAGGTATTATATGGTTTATCTGATATTCATTCTGGTTTTCAGTGCTAGAAAAGAAGGTCAACGAAGCCAATGGACGAGCAACAGTAGCAGGAGTTGAACTCAATATCGCAAATAACACGATAGCAAATATTACTGAAGAGTTGAAGACTTCAGAGAAAAACGTGGCTCTGAGTGTAATAAAGCTTCGGGATTTGCAATCTCAGTTGAATGCTGAAACTTCAAAACGCGAAGCTCAAGAACAGGAAATTATAAAAGTACAATCAAGATCTGATGAGCTATTAAAGGAATTAAATGCTGAAAAAGAAAAAGTAGAAAAGGACCAGAAAAAAATTAAAGATCTTCAATCAGAAATTGATTACAAGCATGCTTATATCATCTGGGTAAGACAAGATGCCAAGGCAAGTATTGCAATGTCATTTAATTCTTCCTTGGATCGTACTCAAGCCGATCCTTCTGTTTTGAACGGTCGTGCTACCGTCTCGATGGTTCCTCCTCAACCATCCCGACGGTCCAACTCTGAAGCTTAGTTGTACTTGTTCTTTGCTCTAATGCTTAAAGCTTCATCTTTTGATATTCTTTTCTTGTATCCCGATCCTTTGTTAGTTTGAAATTTGACTTACTGTAGTTGAAAACATCATTTTGTGATTTTCCACTTTTGTGCTTGAATGTGCTCTGAATATTGTCCCTGCATAAGATATGATATTTATGAAATCTTTAGGTTAATCATATTGTTTCATGAGTATAATGGATCGAAGTATATATACCTCAAAACATGTAATTCGAGATCCCACACATACGAAACAAACCCGGGCCAAGGGTAAGATACATGGTTGGTCCCGAACGTACTCTGAAAATGATAACCATAAATTAGGTATTCCTTCTTTATTAGAATTTCTGAATTATAAAAATTCTATAAGGACATTTACCTCTTTGATATTAGGATTGTATCCCTACTCGTTAGCGCTTTCCTGAATATGATGTTCCTGGAGTAATTGAATCTTGATACCTGGAATTGATTCTTATTTTAAGTATAAACTCACAAAGAATTTTATTGTTAAATAAAGTATTGAATAAAGATTTTAATACCTGTGTTGGCCACCATAGCTGTGCTATTAATTATGGATAATAAAGATTTAAGTATTGTGCATTCCAAGGATGTTATAAGATGTCTCCTTGCATATTTCGGAGATAGTACGATCCTTGTCCCGCTGATGTTTGTATTACATACGGACCGTCCCAGGTTGGTGCGAATTTTCCAGCACTTTTATCCCGATGGTATTCTGGGATTTGTCGTAAAACATATTGTCCTTGGACAAAGTTTCGTGACTTGACCCTTTTGTGATAATCCCGTTCCAACCTTCTTTGATAATTCTCCATTTTCTGGAGTGCCACTTCTTTTTTTTCTTCCAAATCATCCAACTTTTGTAACATTAGATCCGCATTTAGATTTTTCTCCCATGCTTCTGTTCTAGTTGTTGGTAGAATGACTTCTGTTGGTATAACTGCTTCTGTCACATATGTGAGAAGGAAGGGTGACTCTCCAGTGGATTCTTTCCTTGTGGTGCGATACGCCCATAATGTATTATGCAACTGTTCACACCAACGTTTGTAATACCCATCCAATGTCTTCTTCAGATTTATTGCAATTGTTTTATTTGTGGATTCAGCTTGTCCATTACTTTGGGGATAAAATGGTGTGGATTTGTGTTTCTGAATGTTATATGCTTCAAATAGCATATCAATGTTCTTTCCTTGAAATTGCTGTCCATTATCAGAAACTAAGGCTGCTGGAATCCCAAATCTACAGATGATATTTTCAAATAAAAATGTGAACACAACGGAATCTCTGATCCGAGCTAATTCTTTAGCTTCTACCCACTTGGTGAAATATTCGTTAACCACTATTAAATATTTTCTCTTTTTGGCCCCTTCAACTAACGGACCAACAATATCTACCCCCATTTCGCGAATGGTCATGGACTGAGTACAGAATTAAGCTCTGTGGCAGGTGCTTTAATTTTCTTTGCGAATCGTTGGCATTCTTCACACCTTCGTACCATGTTTTCTGAGTCCTTAAGCATGGATATCCAATAATAGCCTTGGGTTTTATCTTTTAATGCGAGTGAACGCCTTCCACTGTGGTTTCCCGCATCTCCATAATGTATTTATTTGAGTATCCGTATTCCTTCCTTTTGTGATAGGCATCGGGATAATGGCCTGAGGAATGATTTACGATACAAAATTCCATCCCAAAGCTGGTAATTATCTGATTTGAGTTGAATTTTTCTTGCTTCTTTAGAATTGGAAGGCAATATGTTATCTTGTAGATATTGATCAATCGGAATCCTCCAATATGGTTCATTTGGTTGATCATCTACTTGTTGAGGCATAGATGGGGCATTTTGTATTGCGGGATCATTAATTTCTTCTGTCACATTTCCTTCTATGTTATGAAGTGCTCTTATCTGAATAGATGGTTCATATACTCTTCCGACTTTTATTGCCGTGATATTAGGATCGTTTACCATGGAGGAAATGAATGCCAGTGCATCAGCATGTCGGTTTTTGTCTCGGGATAGATACCGAAAAATAATGTTTGGGATTTGATTTGCTAAAATTTGAACAAGATTTTTATATTGTGCTAAATCTTCATCAAGTGTTTGATATTTTAATTCGACCTGTCGAATTACCAACTGTGAATCACTTGTGAGTCGAACATTGTTGATTCCTAGTTCGATGATGAGTTTTAGAGCATGAACCACAGCTTCATATTCTACTATGTTGTTTGTATGTTCTTCAAACTCAAGACGGAATGAATGTGTCATTCGCCCTCCCATTGGTGCAGTAATCACAATGCCAATTCCTGCTCCTTCTTTGTTTCGGGACCCATCAACAAAGACTTCCCACCTTTGAGAGTTTGTTGAGTTCAGAATATCTTGTGGGTCTTCTTCCTCACATCCTGGTAATCCTTTAACCATAGATAAAAAATAAATTATTAATGTGATAAAAATTTTAATGAAAAAGTTTTTAAATAAGTGAACTTTGTTTTTTCAACTATCGGACCTTGAATTTCATATTCTTCTTCAATCGGGAAATCCGCAAGGAAGTCAGCTAAAACTTGAGATTTTTGTGCGGTTTGCAACTCATAAATGATGTTGAATTGTTCTAGCTGGGCGTTCCATTTGGCGATCCTTCATACTTTTCCTGTATTCTTTAATACTGATTGTAATGGTGCCTTGCTCGGGACACGAACATAATGTGTGAGAAAATAAGTACGTAACTTTTGAGTGGCGAAGACCAATGATAAGATGAATTATTTAATTTTAGTATAATTTCTTTCTGCCGAATTAAGGGTTTTGCTGATATAATATATCGGTTTTTATATTTTCTCATTAGTACGTACCATCGCTGCGCTGATTGCATCTTCCGTTGCCGCTGTATACAAAGTTAATATCTCTTCAGGTTCCGGTTTCTGTAATGCTAGCAATTTAGCTAGATGTTTTTTTATGTTTTAGAAAGCTTGTTCACATCGATCGTTGCACTCAAATTTATTTTTCTTCTTGAGTATATCAAAGAAGGATTTACATCGTTCTGATGATCTGGCAATAAATGTGCTTAAAGCAGCCAAACATCCATTTAATTTCTGTACACTTTTAATACTGTTGGGTGATGGCATATCTGTTATTGCTTGAATCTTTGCTGGATCAACTTCAATTCCATTTTTTTTAACCAAGTAACCCAAAAAACGTCCTGAAGTAACACCAAAAGTACACTTCTCCGGATTAACTTTCATCTTGTATTTTCGTAATGCACCAAAAATTTCAGCGAGGTCTTGTAGATGGTCGATAGATAATTTGCTTTTTACCAACATATCATCCACATAAACTTCTGGTATTTGTCCGATCCAAGGTTTGAATATTGCATCAACCAATCGTTGATATGTTGCTCCCGCGTTTCGTAATCAAAACGGCATCCTGGTATAACAATACAACCCCCGGGGAGTGAAGAACGCTGTGTGTTCTTGATCTGCTTCAGCAAGTGCAATCTGGTTGTATCCCGACTGGCCATCCATAAAAGATAATGCCTCATGGCCTTCTACAGCATCTACCAACTGATCAATGTTGGGAAGTGGATAACTATCTTTTGAACATGCTTTATTTAAGTTGGTGAAGTCTATACAGATTCTTACTCCATCGTTCTTTTTTGAAACGATCACCATATTAGAAATCCACGTTGGATATCGCACTTCACGAATGAATCCTGCACTTAGAAGCTTTGCTAATTCTTTTTCAACTGGATCGTGATACTCCGGTGCAACCTTTCGTATCTGTTGTCGAAATGGTATAGCATCGGGACGTATTTGTAATTCATGTTGTACAATACTTGGATCTATCCCGGGCATATCCTCCATCTTCCATGCAAATATATCTACAAAATCACGAAGTAACTTGATTAAACTTTAGTCCATGTCTTCTTTCATCAATGTTCCAAATCGCACTTGTTTAGGCCATTCTGAAGTTCCAATATTTATGATTTTAGTTTCTTCTACAGAAGTGAAAATTGGTTTTGGATTTCCGATCGAAGTTGGAGTTCCCTTTAATTGCTATGAGGGTCCTTCGAACTGCTGACTTGTTGAATTTTATTGACTCTTACTGCTTTCTCCTAACTCATTTGTTGATTTTTGTTCGGTGTTTCTTTTCAAGATTGATTTATCTTCTCTTCCTGCATTCTTACCTCCGCCATTGTACAAAACTTCGCATCATCTTGATCTCCCTTGATCTCCATTTCTCCTAGCGGTGTTGGAAACCGCAAATATTGATGATAAGTGGAAATTAAACCTTTCAGCTAGTGTACCCAACGTCTCCCGATTATTGCATTGTACGGAGATGGAGCATCTACTACACTGAATCTTGTTGAGATGTTAATTGGTCCAACAGATACTTGCAAATCAATATCTCCTTCTGGTCTTGAGGCCATTCCATTGAACCCATAAATAACATATCGGGATGGGATTAGTTGATCTTTTGTGAGTCCCATTTTGCAAAATGTGTCATGAAACAATACGTTCAAGGAACTTCCCCCATCCATAAGAATTTTTGTAACGTTCCATCCTGACATTGGCAATGTAAGGACCAAAGGATCATTGTGCATCTCAATTTCTTGATTTACTTCCCGTGCTGAGAAAGTTAAAGGGGATGCCATCCAGTCTTCCCAAGCTTCCGTTATCCTTCCTGATACTTTAAATATTTCATGATCTCGAATCCTTTTACACAACTTTTTATTAATTGCAGCGTTCATATCTGTATCTCTTTTTTCTGAAAATGATATCATATTAATGGTGTCTTCGTTATATGGAATATGCACTGCTTTTCCTTTGTCGGATCTTGCTATTGGTTCGGGCCTTTGAATATATTCTTTCAACTCTCCTGCCTCTATCATTCTTTGTACCAGCATAATAAAATTCCTGCAATTATCTGTTGTGTGCCCTTTATAACAGTTTACTCACAATAATCTTTCGAACGTTGTGTGAACTCAGGCTGATTGCCTTTTGATGGTGGTCATTGAAAATCTGGTTTATTTTTTATCATTTCGAATAATTCAGAATATGAGATATTGAGTTTTGTGAACACTCTTTCTTGAAATCGCTGCACAAATTTTTTATTATCCCCTTGCCGTGGGCGCTTTGATTCCCTTGGTTCAGATTTATGAGGGAATTTCTTTTTTTATTCTGGTGATACTTCGATTGAATTTGTCCTTTTCATGTTTCTTAGATTTCGTGAATTAATTCTTGGACCTTGTTCCTGCACATCTTGTTGTCTTGCACATGTTTCTATTATCTCCCTGAGTTATCCCTCGGTCTTGGGATTGTTACGATGAATTTCAATAAAAAGATGACATCTCCGGTCAGCGATTCCCCACTTGTAATGATTAATCGTTGTACTTGAGTCGACATCTCCAATTGCTTGAAAAACTGTATGCCATCGGGCTGTATAAGACCGGATGGTTTCTTCTGGCCATGATGTGAGGGAATATAATCTGTCTACTCCCGTATCAACGGGCTTGTTGTACATGTAAGCTTCGAGAAATTTTCTCACTAATTGTGAATAACATTCAATGGAACTCTCTGGCAATCTATCATACCATAACAATGCTGAACCTGTTAACTTGAAGGGAAGCATTGGCACATTATTGCTTCGTGTCCGTCCCATCGTGACATCACTCGATTATAATACTTTAAATGTGAGGTCGGATCCTTCGTACCATCATAACACTCAAATACTGGGATACTGTATTCTCTTGGAAATGGAACACATTCAACTGCTGAGCCAGCGGTGTGCGCTTGGCTTCTTTTAACACCTCTTCTATTCTTCCCCCCTTTTTATTTTTTAGTCCTTTTATCTCTTCTTTCATTTGCTCCATCGCTTCCATACATTTTTGCCATTGTGCACGTTGAATTTCTTGATTTTCCCGTTGCCTCCTAGCCCGTGATGATGATCCTACTAATACCATTCTATGATCTTGATTTTCCCTTTAATTTCAGGGTGCACGCCTTCCAGAAATTGTTTCTTGACTTCGTGACCATGTTACAGCATGTCTTTTCTCACGTTGAATTGCATTTTTCAAGGCTTGATTTTCTCTGGTTAATAATTCAATTTTATTATTACTGGCCCTTTGTTCTCTTCTTATTTCATTCATTTCTTTCATCAGATTTTGAAGATAATTTACATCATTTCGTGAATTCTCATGATGTGACAGCTGATTTTGAGATATGGTATTTGTTGTTAATTCATGGATAGGTGAATGATTTCCTACGTCACTCTGTTGTTGTTCTGGCTCACTCTCAACTTCCCTTTGTCTGTAACTTTGTCTGTCGTTACTGTCTTGGTTTCCAGAGCCTGCTTCTTGAGACATATTTCTTCTGGATTCTTTGTTTCTTGATTATTTGCTTTCTTCTCTTGAATTCTATTGATCTTTAAAAGTTAGCCAAATAATCTCTCAACAGATTATTTAATAAAGAAAGTGACAGAAACTAGTTTTCTGATCTTCTAAAAATATGTCTATACTTTTAGTTAAATAATTTGTATTATTTACCATGAATCTTTTAAAACGCATAAAATAGGAAATCAAACATTTAAACAGATTCATTCAAACTTAAAAGTTTTTCTTTTCAATGAGATACAATTTCCATTTTTCATATCACATAAAGGTTATTATGCAGAAAAAATCACTTGCTGGGAAAAGTTAAATTAAGCCAGAATGTTGCATAAAACTACCAAATTCTTTATACTAAATTTCTTTACCTTCATGAACAGGTAGGATAAATCCTTGAACCTAGTCCCTGTTCTAGCGCCAAATTGTTTATGCCAAAATTCCCATTGACATCAACAACCAATGATTTGATGAAAAAAACAGTAAACAGAAAGATTTTAACTTATAATTTGAAACATAGAATCCTCTTTTAAATCAATTAATGAGAAATTTTTTAATAATCCATTCATTTACAGATCATAAATCTGATCAAATTACAGTCGCAAATCCATAATCTTTTGAATCAAGAAAATGAATCATGATAGTGGAATTTATAAATTCTATCTTACACAATGTATACATACCTAATGATCTTTTTCCTTTTACTCTGATTATTCTTCCTTAGCCTTTTCTTCACTTCAATTTTCCGACCCCCTCTCTGTTGAATGCTCTCTACTATTTATAGATTATCTAGTTGGTCCCTCTTGTCCCGATACCTTCTTTCGTTCTCCTTATTAGCTTTGGATCGGGATGATTGTACGATTGACAGGTCATGCCTTTTGCTTTTTGGTCCGTTACCTTGCATGATTAACACGTATTTTTCGTTCCTTGAGAATCAGCTTTGTCCCGATCATATGTATCAAACGTGTGATAAAAGTAATTATTGTCTTACTTTCCCGCTCCACGTTTATCATTACTCCTACTTTCCCGTTCCATATTCATTATTATTCTTACTTTCCCGTTCCTCATTCATCATTACTCCTACTTTCCCGTTCAATAAGCATTTAATGCTATCTGTCTCGATCGGTGTGATATTACTTTTCCGATCTTATGTGTCGATCATGCAGAGATTTACTCAGTCTTTCACATCTGTCCCTTTTCGATCCTTTGATACGGCTTTGATTGTATGCTTCTCATTCTTCTTAGTTTCACTGCCTCCTTCGTTAATTGTCTTACACGTGTCGTCCTCCTTTTATTTCCCAACAATGATGTTGCTGAACCACAAAGAAATCAGTTAACAATTCAGGATCCTAATTAACAAAACAGAAAAAGACATGCAATATGTCATTAAGTTCTCTGCCTCTGAATACGTCTTCAACTACATTTCATTTGCATTCTCTTTTGTCTTTCGATTCTTCTTTCATCCCTTTTGTTTCAAGTCGTAACAGAACAGTCTCGGTAAAACGCCCCGAAATAAACATGTCTTCATTTGAATCTTCAGTATAAAATCTTCCAAAATCTCCACCATTAATCTCTTCTTAAATGACCAAACTTAGGGCTTTTTGTTTAGATATTCAGGAAGGAAAGATTTGGGGAAGGTTGCATTACCAACGAAATTAGGATTTTCATAGGGAGGGAAAAAGTTAAGATGTTGTATCATGACTGGTCAGGAATTTTTTTGCCGGTGTACACTTGTCGCCAAGTCTATTTTTATACACACAGTGTTAATTAAAAAATGAGATTGAAATATCACGTAAAAAGTTAAAGCACAAAACTGAAGAATACCTCGTAATGATGCAAATGTAACTCTAATTCGTTTATGTAAAAATTTCTTATATAAACTCACTGCTTTGCTAACTAAAATCAGTAATGTTAGATGGTCACCTTTATTGAAGATTTAGAAGCTTTATGGGTTTGTGCAGAAAGGTTAGTTGGAAGAGTTGGTGTGTTAATGAATGCTAACAAAAATCAGTCATAGACTTTCTGGGACGCAGTCCACTTCTAAAAGTGAGGAACAGTCAAATAAATCGAAGTACCATTAAATACGAATCAGATCACATGTTTATTAGTTTTTTTTTTTTTTTTTTTTTTTAACTTTCTCTAGCACGTGATAAGGAGTTCAGCAGAATTCGGACGCTAAAATCTCTGTTAAATTAGAAAGGCGTACTCTACATTGCTGAATGATGATGCATTTGTTTTCCCTTCCACCCACAAAGATATCTTCCATGCGTTCGCGTCTTCTGTTGTTGCTTGTCTATTTCAATGATCTCCGAGGGACGTTCAGACGTCGGAGGATGCTTAGAGTTGTGATGAACTGGGTCAACAGTGGTAGTGGTGGTAGTAGTAGTGAAGAATGTACGATCACCTGCGCTACTACTGAAGTCAACAGTACGTTTCTCGAGCCAAGAGAAGATGTCAGAAAAGACAGTCTCAATGTTGTGATCAGGCTCCCCTGATGTGAGAGCATGCCACATTCCAGGGTATAACTTAAATGTCTTGTCTTTACTACCTGCTTGTTCGTACAATGCTCTACTCACTCCTGGGTCTGTTACTATGTCTGCTTCTCCGTGCAACACGAAGAATGGTAATGTAACCTGCATACATTTACATGATTAACCACCACCACAACTAAGTCGATCAAGTAGAAATATTTGAAGAATTTTGCAAAAACATAATATACTTAAATCAGATTCACAGCTACATAATTAAGCATTGTAAAAGCAAACGAAAAGATTTGACATAGGGGGTTAGGAAGAATCTCTATCCTACAGCTTGTAATAGTTGTGGAAGTAAAAGCAGAGTAATAGAGAAGCAAACCTCATTTAATGTGTCTTCGAGGCTCATGCTGGTCCTGAGCATCTCTAGAGCTGTTTTAAGCCTGGGTTTGTCTTGATATATCAATTTGTTGTTCCTTACCTATAGAACACAACATTAATGTTCATTTACTCATGAGAACCGAAACGACTGATACTATTATGTTCAACAACCGAGAGAGAGAGAGTACCTCTTCGCGTTTAATTGGGTCTTTGAAGGCAGAATCAATGACATCTTTCGTGGGGACAATTTTCCATTTAGGTATAATCTCTTCAATTTTCGTCAACATGTTAACTACCATTGGATGTGGTTTCAGCTTCTCTGATATCTGTCAAGGCCAGATTTCCTTCATCCAATTCATGCCTTATACGAATGAAATAATTTACATTCCAACAACAAAAAAACTTGAAAATTTTAACCAAAACTTGGGGCAACAGTCCTAATCGCGTGTAAGGTCTCACAATATTGGGTATTAACCGCCTAAAGCTTTTATAAAGAACAAGTTGTTCAAATTATGGCATCAGCTTGATCACAAAGTCATTTCTAATCAACCAAACACATGAAAAAAGAAAGAAAGTAAATATTTACATGATTTTTTTTTTGAAAATTAATATTTCACGAAGAGGGACTTATAGACTATGATTAATGGGACCAGCTAAGTCACAACATCTACGGCATTCCGTACTTGGCCATTAATAGTGGTCCATTGCTTACTGGTTAAAGTAAGTAATACTGAGCCAGGTTATGGAACCAACTTGTTACTAGTGTAGGACATCCAAATAATTACTATGGTAACACCAATCATTTGCTGCATAGAAGTCTAGATGGACTCATATGGATTTGAGCGAGATGTTTAATTGAATCAATATATATATTACCAATACTACACAGTTGTCAGTATCTAGATGAACCCCATACCATCAAATGCTAGTTATGAGCACATGAATTTTGAAAATATTATGCAAGAAAATCAGAAGGAAATTGAGTGTTGAATTGACAGGAAAGACATTGTATAATGATTGTGATGATACCTTACACATTGGTGCCACAAGAACAGCACCATTCCAGTAAGTCGGGTCTTTTTTGTGGATGAGTAGTGCAACTGCTCCTCCCATTGACTCTCCATATAAAAACCTTGCTTTGTCCTTGTACTCTTCCTGATCTATACAAATCAAACACAATCTAAGATGCTAATTAACTCCTTGAAGCAGATGAGCAATGTTTTCCAACCAAAGAAAATACGGTATGGTGTGAATAGCATTATAAAGCCAAGTTCCTCACATTTTAGTGTTGATGGGGGGTGGAAACAAATTTGTGTACATCAACAATTGAACATGGTACAGAAAAAAAGTAAAGTCTAATTGCATTTAAGGTTGAAATGTGGCAGCGTAAGGTACTTACCACACACTGATTTGAAGAAGCTGCTGCAATCGTTTACAATGTTGCTGAACTTTTTAATGTAACACCGGGCTCCTCCAGAACGTCCATGTCCTTCATAATCAATCCCTATCACTCCATATCCTGCACATGCTAGCCTTGTCCCACAACCTACACCCCAGAAATATCATTACATTAGGTCCTTGGCTAGTCCTTGTATACAGAGTTAAAATTATTCCTGGAAGGGACACAATAACACTCACTAATTTAAAATGCAGCCAAACACCATTTAGTGGGAAACACTGATGTCTCAATAACAGTCACCCGTAAGCATCCGACGCACCGAAGTGTGTGGGCACACTATGGACACACAGTGACATCACTTACATGTGCGATACCCAGTTTTAGTACAAATATATATACTAGTAATACCCGAATACTAGGCATATAAGATTTTACATCAGTATAACGGTTCATTCCTTCACAAAGTTTCTACTTGCCAACAACTATTAGTTAGTATTATCAAGAATTCACATTGATAAGATTTATAAATCAGTGCAAAAAGTCAATGGTCTAATGACGCATCCGCATCCTAATTTTTTTGAGTAACAGCGGTGTCTCCTTATTTAATTATATCTAGTTTCCCGTACCAATGCTTCCTAGGTGGGCTATGACTGTATTAAGTTGAGACCTAAAGTTTTATTGGTTGTCCACCATAACTATAAGCGTACATAGCCATCAACATTACTTCGCCTACTTGAATTCTTCTTCTTCCAAGAAAAAACAAAGACATCTGATTGACTCAGCCACAAAGAAGTGTCTATTTATATTAGTGTGTACTTTAGTTGTTTGGTTAACCAAACAAAACCAAACACTCAGAATCATAGATAGACCCATATTACTTTTTCAAAAGAAAAAGAATTAGGTGACAATACTTTAACATTGATTTGTAATATTATTTCAATAAAGACTTAACCTAACCTTAAAGTGAGGCCTTTTCTTCAATTAATTCAGTATGTAACATAATAAAAGTAGTGTTTAAGTTCTACACTTACCCAAGATAATGCAAGATTACTAATAGGGGGTACCAAATTACTGGGGGTCACCAGATTTCATTATAAAGACATAACATCCTTCCCCTTTGGAATGGTACACCCCAAGCCAATTGGTGCTCCTATTAGCAGCCATGAGATAATAGCAATAGGTCTAGTGCCCGTGGTTTCTAAAAATATGTAATGATATTCTTCCTTGAGTTAGAAAAAGAGAAATAATTGCCACCTTCCTTACTATTGACCTCATTAAACTTGGGCAATAAAAAGTCTATAAAATTTACTTACCCCATATTGCAATTTTTTCTACCTCAACTACCATCTGTGAAAGTGGAATTTGGAATGATAATAGTTTGTCTAGTAGAATGGTTTAAATTCCCAAGAATTCAAAAGGTAGGATAAAGAAGAAGCAATTCATTAGAACCTTGACCATTTCTTGAGTTAAAATTTGAATAGGTCTCACATTAATTAAAATAATTCATGAATATATTCAATCATCGTATTATTTAATAAGGAAACCAAAAATTAAAATTAACTAGTAAAGAGAGAAAGTATGAACTAAATGTTAATTCTTCATAAAAAGTATAAATATGATCACGTTACCTTTCATTGAAGCACTGCATTCCATGCCATAACCTGCAAAACCCATACACATTGATGATCAAGACATTGAATTGGAGTAGTTTTCTGGACATATAGAGATAGATGAAGTAACTAATGAATTACCATGACAGAGAAAAACAAGGGCCTTTGGGGAAGAAAAAGGCAACCATCTACAAGTACATAGCTGAACTCCTCTTGAATTCCTAATATACTCCTACAATCAAAAACACAGATCATCTCATTTCATCATCATCAATAAACCTTCAAAAAAAATAAAAAATAAAAATTGATGAGAAGAGTATAACATGATCAATGAAATAGTACTCTCACCTCTTGATACTCTATATCCATCCTTATTCCTTTTGCTCTAACTTAAATAATGAACCTGCTATGCATCCAAAAACAAACCCATTACATTGAGAGATTCAAGAACATATATGCATGATGCTTCCTCACAATTATGAAGAAAAACTATACCTTTATATTGTTATCACACACAGTACTGTTCTTGCTCTTCTATCACTTGGTTAAAATGGGTGATTTTTTGTAATGAAGATGAGATTGAGAAGAAAGAAAAAAGATTTCATGATATCATCTCTCAATTTCTTTCTAGAATTAGTTATTGTTACTAGTATTTATTTCTCTCTCTGCCCATTCCTTTCGTTATCATCTTCTTCTTCAACTTCTTCATCAACAAATCATACTGATATTAAATATAAATAAAATCATATATTGGGTCATTAAACCCCACTATATCATTCATCTGTGTATATATCGAGAAACGTGTCCTTAAAATGTGTGGCTTCCTGTACCGAATCTTCACCACTCGACACGTCTCTACAGTGGACTCATTCTGGCCCGCTCGTATTATTATTGAAACCAATTTTAACTTAAGCACCTAAAAATTCGACCAACTCTTTTTTATGGCATTACATCACTAACAAATAGGGGGTCTGACTTTCAATATCTTAAATTGTTTTTATCACTTAATCTAAGTGGATTAAAATACTATAGCTTATATTTAGTCTTAAGTTCGGATAGTAAAACGTCAAGTTCGCCCTAATGTAGTTCCTAGTTCCGGCACTACCAGCAACATCCAACATTACAGTCAAAGCTGTGGTTTTGATGGTAGCTTTAGTTGCTGAAAAATCTACACGCCAGACCCGATTGTACACTCCATAGGAAAATGGTCGAGCAGTATGCGAATAAGTTTTGTTTTTTCTAGATAGTTATGGTCAATAAGAAAATTACTGGAAGCGGAGCCGTGTAATATATTTTTGTGGATCAGCTACCGACCTACTACTCCCGTTTAAGCAAGTGTAATGCACACCACAAATATTAAGTGCCAAAATCAACTGAGCGTGCTGACTAAATCCCTTGCAACAGAGAATGAATAAACGCTTCCACACACAGAATATCTAAAACAATTAAGATAGGGATCGGTAAGGAGTCTGAAACCAGCACTCAAGGATGTCTCAGAAAGCGATGTCATACAGTGATAGTGTTTGGGTGATGAAGTGAGATTTAATTCTCCCTTTTTCTTAAGAATGTTGTTTATGGGCATACAAGATTTTTAGCACATATCATATAATGATAAAATAAGATTATTTGAATAATTTTTAAAGTTCCTTATCCGCCGATTTTTGATAACACCTATATTATCCCTATATTATTAGTGTTAATATTAATCATTAGTATTTAATAAATAATGATTAGGTTTATAGTTAATCGATAGTGGTTAATAATAATGATTAGTAGTTAATGTAATGGTTGTTAAAGTTAGAGTTACTGAGTGAAAATTTTGGGAAATTTTTTTTTCTAAAGAGAAGTAAAAGAAGAGGTGAAAAAAAAACCCTAAGGTTTTTGATGAAAATGCATGATTTGAATAAGGAAGCCGAATCTTCATCACGTACAACTCAAAGAATACATATCAACTACGACGGAGATCCGGATATGAGATTGATTTTTCACAAACCCAAATTTAAACACAAACTCAACTTCAAGCTCAAATGATGATTTTATGAGCTAAATCCAAAAGATGAACACATGGATGAGGAACCGTATCCTAATAACACTCATGTTATCATGCCCCGGGAAATTCTGCCAGGAGCGCTATGTGCTAGGAAGGCCAGATCTCCAGATGTGCGGCTTGAAATACAGTTCTCGCTAGGCAAATGCAGGTTGATTTGCCTTCTCACGCAAGCTTTATAAGCATGATACTCTAAATATAGTTTTCATATTGCTCCAACTCACCCTTTGTTCTGCTAAGGGCTCAAGGACAATAAAGCCAATGGTGATGCCTTTGGTATGCATCACTTGATTACATCCTTGTCCAAGCTTAAGTCATGCCTTGGACTAGCACATAAGCCAGTGTAGGCCAAATTTTCATTTTCCTAACTCTGCTTCGACCATGCGCTGAAGCCTGCACTTATCTTGCTCTTTTTCAAGAGTGAAACATCCAGGCATATGTCATTCCATACCGCAAAGGTTGATAGGAAGTATGAAAAATCAATCGAATGGAATTGCAACTGCCTCATCGAGTGTGGCAACAATCATCTCTTGACTTGACATTGCCGAGCCAGATGCTATGAGTTACCATAATGTCGCAATCATCTTTAAATTAGATGATATGAGCGATAAGGTGCTACACCTTAATGCATTATATTGTGACTGCTTACGTACCCAACACGTACCTTGAAGGGATCAAGCATGGTCATAGTTTATTTGTAGGGTCAATTCGAAAGGAACAAACAACATAAGCCTATTAGGCAAATCCAACATCGATTCCAACTTCGTTGCAAGGCCAAAGGCCAGTTAAGCCTAATCTGTATAGGCCAAGGGACTTCCGCAAAGTATGCGCTGGCTTGTGTACAATTATCGTTACTTCACATGCATAATGCATTCTCGAGTATGCAACATGAATGAATGATGCTTTCGCATCATTTAAGCGTCCTCGGTTAAGTTATATAACAATTGGGATGCTTCCTTGAGTAAGCACCCTCGAGTAAGCTTCATCGGTTCCAACCAACGGTTCCTCCCTATATATGACTTAATTGCATTTCCATATATTTGGAAAAGGAAAGTAGGGGACATCCATCGACTGCACTTTTTAATAATGCATACCCGAGTACGCATCACAGATTAGTCAAGCTTCCTCGGGTAAGATTCATAGCAACATGGAAGCTTCCTCGGGTACACTTCATAGAATCAATAATGCTTCCTCGAGTAAGTATCAACTTCTATCCAACACCTCCTCCCTATATATGTTTTATTCGCATTTCTACAAGTGGATATAAGGAGGATAGATGATATTCATCCACTTCACTTTCTAGTGATGTGTCTTCGAGTACGCATCACGACACATTAGTGTATTAGCACTATAATGCATCCTCGTGTAAGCGACATTGAACAGTGAAGCTTCCTCTAGTAAGCTTCACGGTATAATAGTGCCTTTGCATTGTAATGCGCTCTCGAGTAAACGTCATTTGAACTTGTGATGCTTCCTTGAGTAGGTATCACGCATAATAATGCCTTAGCACTATAATGCAAGGAAGGTGCATCCATACCCTGATGCATCCCTGAGTAAGCTTTATAAGCTTAGGATGAAGCTTTATCCTATGCCATGATGCTTCCTTGAGTAATCGTCATACTGGAAAAATGCGGGTGTTACACATGTATACTTGTATATAAGGTTTAATGTCATTTTTATAGGTTGAATTCATCAAAAAATGGTATTTTTGTCAAAAAGGTTCGTCGCACCAGTTACAAGTTCGGCTGATATAATGTTAGCCAAACCACCTTTGGAAGAACAGTTCGGCTAATGCGGTATGCACCGAATATCAGTCGAACTTGTAAAGTGTAATTTTCACGCTAAAAGTAAGTTAAAAGTTCGGCTAATATTTGGTGTAATATAACCAGCCGAACATGATGTACTATCATTATGCATCCCTTTAGTTCAAGGTTCGGTTGATGATTTGAATATCGAATTAGCCGAACCTTATAGTTAGATTTCTGGAAAAATAGTCCAAGGTTCGGTTAATAATTTGAATATCGAATCAACTGAACTTTCTACTTGTAATTTTTTGTATCAGCCAAACTGTTCTTCGACAAATTCAAGAAGAAGAACCATGATAAGGTCGGCTGATAATTCGTTTCAATTATCAGCCTAACTTCTAACTGTAAAGGCCCAAAACACTAGTTATTTCCATTTAACCCCTATTTCTCAATCAAATGCAAGGAAATAAGATATGATTAGTGGGAAATACTTTCGAATAAACATGTTGAGATTTGGTTCTCCATCTCATTCTTCTCCTAATTAAATTTGTGGTTGAACTCTTTCAACTTTTTTTCCTTTTCTTCAATTCATTTCTTAAATCCCCTGCTTTTGTACGTCTTCGATGAGTCATTTTGTAGTTATGTATAATCAATGATTAAAATTTTATGAATCGACGATTAATGGTTGGCGATGAAAATTAAAATTGACGATTTTTTTCCAGTGAAAAAAGAGAAAAAAGAAAAAAGAAAAAAAGAAATTTTTAAAAATGATTTTGGATTGATTAAGGTTGAATTTTATAATTTATTTATTTAGGTTTAATTATTAATAGAGGGTGTTTATATAAGTACAACAATTTAAAACAATCTTAATAATTCATCTATTCATTAAACACCCCTTTTAAATCATTCTAGATATCTTCATGATTTTATATGCCCAAAACAGGATTCTTTCCCAATGAATACACCTCGGATGAAGTGAGAAATCATAATCATAAGGTTTGTTGTGACTGTGAGCCGATTCGAAGTGAGTAACCAATAAACCAGGACATATCTAGGGGAAAGCTAACCTGGGCTAAGCCTAGCTAGCCCCCAAGTACACAGCCAAAAAAATATTGTAATTACTGGGCTTGACCAAAACCTCTAGTCCAGACCTGGATTTTTTTTCCAACCCCTGGATCCATCCCTGCATTATACCAGAGTGTTAAAGTCCACGTTTCATCACCACCAATCTCAACTCTAGGATAATCAACAACAGCAGAAGGTTTGAGTTTACAACCATTCGTGACATTCCTAGATATATATACAATTCTAATAATCGATGCATTTGGTAAATATAAGATTTAATTATATTATTATAATAAATGATAAAACCAGATATTTATTTCATAATAATTTTATTCTAATTTATTAGATTTATAAACAATTTAGTTTTTAAATGTTATATATTAAATATAAATTTAGCTTGTTAAATTTACTAATTATTATTATTATTATTGTCAAAAAATATTACATACAGTTATGCTATGCACTTACTTTTTATTATAAATATGATTTTGAGAAAAAAATAAATTTTATTAAATAAAAATTTAATATTTATTCTTATATTTTTTAGGTAACATTTTATCAGTTTGAGGTGGTTTGTTATAGACTAAGTCAAAGAGTTTTGACTTGACTAAGTCTATCTGTTAAGACCAAATCAACCAGTTAAGACATTGATATAAGTACTAATCATTTGTGTGAAAATTAATATAATGAAAAACTAAATCTCATTAATATCATCTTCTTTATATCTAAACATTCTGATTTTTAGTAAAACTATTAATCAGGGCTGGATGATTATGTTGACTTCATTGCTAGGTTTAAGTCAAGGATATCTCCCTGTTTGTGTTCTTACTGGGGCACCGAGAAACTATAAGGTTAATACTTGCATCCATATTATAAATCGTAGCATGGAATTGGATTCAGCATCCACATGAACACATATAGGCGAATGCAACAGCCTTGTACCTTAAGAAATCCAGAAAGCTAATGGAATGATCAGTACTTCAAATTCGCCTAAGGAAGGCCCTCTAAAATGTAGGTTGAAATATCATGGAGATGAATGTGCATTGTTTTTGCAGGGATCGGAGAAAAATGCACTGGGGAATTTGCTCGTATTGTTCCTGGGAGGAGGTATACTTGCGGCAACACTTAGTTGATTGAGTATTTCCTTGGTACAGAACTTGAATTCGAGATTGCAAGATTTAAGGCCTCAACTAAACAAAGAGTTTTTTGCTCATTTGAATTTTGAGCTTGGTAAGCTGCAAAATTGCTGTTTCGAAGACTAAATGTATGAATTACAGACCCTGTGCGATCACAGGGGAAAGTATATATATTCTCTTGCCCACCTGATCCTCCTAGTGATATTAAAATGTGTAGGGATTTGCGAAGACACTTTTAGTAATCGGCTATGAAGCGAGATACTGCAGAATACGTTTCCAAATGCCAAATTAACTTGTCAGCAAATAAGATTGAGCATCAAAAACCAGTAGAATTTTATTTTGTTCGCCACGGCTTTAAAACAAAGCTGCTACATAACCGAGCCAAAAAAAAGTAAAAACTGCTACAGAGGGTCTCCAGACAACGAGGGAATCATCAATACAAAACATTGAGCACAATTTTACAAAGAAATACCCCACTTGTTTCTCGAGAAGAGATAGGAAACATGTTCAATCTCATTTGATTGAATAGTTGACTCAGCTCCTTGTTGTTTGAAGGAACCCTCCATTTTAATTGGTCTTTTTTCATGAAAACCATGGTACTTCGATTGATTATCACTAGTGACGGTTTGGCCGAGTGGTCTAAGGCGCCAGATTTAGGCTCTGGTCCGCAAGGGCGTG
>JAJJMC010014296.1:166397-177727 GCA_023531435.1 Papaver californicum | reverse complement strand
CGAGTGGTCTAAGGCGCCAGATTTAGGCTCTGGTCCGCAAGGGCGTGGGTTCAAATCCCACAGCCGTCACATATTTTTTACATTTTTGATGTGTTTTTATTTCGGTTCAACAAGTATGAAGTGAATACAGCACAATTATATGTGCGTTTTTATTTCGTAGCACAGTTATATGCCTATTCATCATATATGGTATTTTCGCACTTAGACCAAGTCCTATGCTTTATCAAATTTATTAGTTTTTTTGGATATATAAATGAGTAAACTAGGCTCGCCATCATGAGAGATGGAATAAGCGACAAAGACTCTATCATTTGACAAAGATTATGTCACAAACGACTAACTCTTTGCTGTTTATAAATTCGTAATTTTCAAACTGAAATTTATACCAAAATTTTTTTACTAAAATTTTCTACTTTCCACTCTTAATTTTCTACTTTCTGCACTTAATTTTTTCACTAAAATTCTCCAATTAGTTAAATATAAATAAAAAAAATAAATAGTTAAAATTACAACACATTTAATTTTCCGGAAGTCATACTTGAAGCTGCTATTAGTAAGATATGTGATGGTTATAAAAATATAGAAAATGATAAAAAGAAAAGGGATCTTTAAGTTTTAGATATTAACAAGTCAAATCTGCAGCTAAAAGAAAAGTTCAAGGCAAGAAAATTGAATGCAAATTTTTTTTTGAAAGTTAACCATATATAGTACTGCTCACAAAAACCAAGGAAAATCTTCTTAAGAGCGCATCGATTGGAAGTTACATCAAATGAAGATAAACAAGAGGCCAAAGAGTGTCCAAGATTTTTATTGAAGTGTTTATTTAATTTAAGTTTTTACTACCCTAGTTTATATCTTGTAAAAAATAGCATTGTATAGTAAATTAATGTAATGAAGATTAGTATTTTAATCCAATTTTAGTTAATTCAATCAAATTATTAAGCTTGTTTGTATTCCTTTTTGAAAAAAAATTACATTCAGTTAAACTTAAAGATTGTATTAAAGATTGGTTTCTATCACTGACAACAACTTCCTCACTCAATAATTTGTTATGCAATTCAATACATGTAACATGGGGATTTGTATGACGCATAGATGTTGCAAATGAAATATAATCATAATTTAATGCATAAAGAGTTACCACCACAAGTTCTTGATCAGAAACAATTTCTCCAGCAACAACAAGAGAAATTTATCACCTCGCTTGAGAGAAAGAAGTTTTGTAAGAAATTGAATTGAATGAGTTGATTGATAGAATCTTGAATATAAAGAGAAATTGATTAATCAAGAACAAAATTAAGAACATCAATTCTTCTCTTCTGTTGAGAGAAAGGAACAGATTCTTCTATTGAACAAACATCAAATCTTAACACTAACTCACATACACCCTTTCCCTTTATATCAGATACAACCATACCTGACAAACGTACACTTTAGATAGCTATTCAATGCTGCTAACGTACACTTCTTGACAGTTAATATAAACTAAAATGCACAGAACAAAATACATTAATAGCTAATGTGCAGAGAGTGTAACTCAAGTGTAACTACATGTTGGAACATTAGATTATGCACTATTAGCCCCCCTCAAACTGAAGTGAGCAGGCATTGGCTGAATATTCAGTTTGGCACGCAATAGAGCAAATCTGGGACCTGAAAAACCCTTGGTAAACACATCAACAACTTGATCAACAGTGGACACATTGGATAACTTCAAAGAATGAGATTGAACCAATTCCCTGACAAAGTTGTAATCCATAGATAAATGTTTCATCTTAGTATGAAACACAGGATTTATTGAGAATGAGATTGAACTAATGTTGTCACAGAGAATGGTAGGAGAAGATGGTATAGAGATGTGCATTTCAACTAATAATTTGATTATCCATTGTACCTCTGCAGCAGTGTTATCCATACTGCGGAATTCAGCTCCTGTAAATGACCTTGCAACTGTAGATTGTTTTTTGCTAGACCATGAAACTGGATTTGAGCCAAGAAAAATGCAATAACCATCATTACTCCTTCTAGATACAGTATCACCTTCCCAATCTTCATCACTAAAGCCAGTCACATTGGTGAAGCCTTTTTGAAAGTAAATGCCAAAGTCTATTGTATCTTTTATGTATCTTAAAATCTTCTTGGCTGCAACCAAGTGAGAAGTATGAGGTGATTGCATGTATTGACATACTTGATTCACTGCATAGGATATTTCTGTCCTTGTCCAAGTCAAATACTATAGAGCACCAACTAATGATCTGTACATAGTAGGATCAGATAATGACTCACCAATATGACATTGCATTTTGAAATTTGCTGGAACTGGAGAGGAACATGGATTATCTCCACTCATATCATGTTTATCCAGTAAATCCAAGGCATATTTAGTCTGGGAGTAAAAAAGACCAGTGGAATTTTTCTTTACCTCTAGGCCAAGAAAATAGTGTAATGATCCCAGATTCTTTACAGGAAAGTGACCTTGAAGCTGTAGAATGAAGTCATTGCAGAAAAAATAGGAGTTGCCTGTGATTAAAATGTCATCCACATACACCATAATATATGTAATCCTTGAACCCAATTCCTGAATAAAGAAAGATGCATCTGATGAAGATAAAATGAAGTCATAAGGGAACAAAACCTGCTGCAACTTGGCATACCAAGCTCTTGGTGCCTGTTTTAAATCATATAAAGACTTATGCGACTTAAGCACATGATTAGGAAAATCAGGATCAATGAAGCCAGGAGGTTGAGACATATAGATGTTTTTTGAAATGTCCCCATGTAGAAAAACATTGCTTACATCAAGTTGGGTATGGACCAATTAGAGTGCACTGCAAAGGAAAGAAGAACTCTGATTTTGGTAGACTTGGAAACATGACTTAATGTCTCAGAATAGTCTAAACCTTCCCGTTGATGGAATCCTTTGGCTAACAGCCTTGCTTTATGCCTATCTATAGTTCCATTTGGTTTGTATTTTAATATAAAAACCCATTTGCAACCAACAAGATTCATTGAAGAATCATAAGGTACCTTAGACCAAGTGTTAGCATTTTGCAAGACATTATATTCATCCACTAGTGCTTGTCTCCACTATGGATATTTTTTGGCTTGACTAAAACAGGTAGGAGTAGGAGGTGGTACCATAGCAGTCATAACAGAAGATAAGGAATGCTTTGTAGAATATATCTTGGGTTTGGAAATGCCATACTTACCTCTTGTATTCATAGGATGAGCATTAATGATAGTAGAGGAGGGTAGAGGATTATCAGATGTAGTAGTATCAGAAGTTGAAGTAGGAGCAGGATCAACAGATGGATGCACAAGTGCAAATGATGATTTAATGGCTTCAGAAGAATTAGTAGAATCTATAGAAAGATGGTGCAATATAGATGCAGGTTTCTTCAATAGAAATACAGTTTATTGGAAAATGACATGTCTAGAAACATATATCCTTCCAGTAGTAGGATCCAGACATTTGTAGCCCTTTTGAGAAGAGCAATAACTAATGAATATACATGACTTACTTCTAGGGGCTAACTTATTAGCTGTATAGGGCCTTAGCCAAGGAAACACAATGAACCAAAAACTCTTAAGAAATTATAATCACGTGGGTGTTGAAAAAGTACCTCATATGGTGAAAGATAACCAATAGATTTAGTAGGCAACCCGTTGATAGTATAATTTGCAGTAGTGAATGCATACACCCAAAAAACATCACTAAGACCAGATTAAACTAAAATATTTCTGCCAATATCCACTAAGTGTCTTTGCTTGGACTCTGCCACACCATTTTGTTCAGGTGTGTGTGGAAAAGAGAGTTCATTTCTTATTCCATGTAGAACAAGATAGGAAGTAAGTTGCTGATGTATGAACTCATCTCCACCATCAGTTCTAATTTTCTTAATTCAGCATTTCAGTTATTTTTCTATGTAAACTTTGAACTCATAGAAAGATTTCTTGCAGTCAGATTTATCAAACAATGGGTAAAAATAACAAAACTTGGAGAAGTCATCTATTATAAAAACATAATATCTGTAATCAGAAATAGAAATTACAGGACTGGGACCCCAGAGGCCCATATGCAGTAAATCCAAAGGTGCTAAACTAGTAGTGTTGGACATTTGAAATGACAACTTGTGAGATCTTCCCAAAAGAAAATCTAAACAAGATACATGACTTTTAACAATTGAAGGTAAAGATAAGTGTTTGGAAATACATTGCAGTGTTTTGAATGATGGATGTGCCAATCTTCTGTGCTACACTTCAGAAGATGTGGATGTTATGATAGCTGAATTAACTTTGTTGGGAGATTGATATAGAAAATGGATGGGATAAAGGCCATTACTGTGAGGACCTTGTAAAAGAATCTTCCCAGTTGACAAGTCCTTCACAGAGAAGCCAACATAAATAAAGGTTATGGAATAGTTATTATCTGAGGTGAATTATGCAAAGAAAGTAAATTTTGAGCAACACTAGAAACTAGAAGGACATTGTTCAAGTTAAACATATGCTGAGGTATTGATTTTAAAGAATAGCCAGAGTGGGTGATTGGCATACCTTCTCCATTTGCAGTATTTATTTTTTCAACTCCATCATAGGTGGATGAATGTTGTAATTCATTCTTGTTGGGAGTAATATGATTTGTAGCTCCACTATCAGCAAACCAGGGATTGTCCTCCATAAAATTTACAGAAGCCAACATAGCTGACAGATGATTAAAAGTATTGTCATTGTGGTAGTTGAAGTTGAGTCTGTTTCTGCAAGCTAAAGCACTGTGACCAGCTCTGCCACAGATTTGACAAACTATATTGGATGAAGCAGATTATTGAGTGTCATTTGTAGATCTTGGAGTGTATATAAATCCTCTTCCTGTTGAGAAAGAATTTCTTCTACCAAATTGGTAGTTACCAGATCTTGGTCCATTGTTATGAAACATGGTATTTCCTCTACCATAAGTTTGTGGAGATCCACTGAATCTTGAATATGAGTTTCTGAATTGAGATTTTGATGAATGAAAAGGTGCAGTGAAGGCTTGATGTGTTGAATTTATGAGTTGATCTGTATGTCTCTGACTTATAACAACTTTTTCACTTAGAAGATTGTTATGAAGTTCAATGCTAGAAATAGGTGGGTACCTATGTGTAAAACCCCTTATCCTAAAATTTATATTGTATAGTAGTTACCTTGGTGTTGGGAGTCGATTAGAAACTGATAGGATTTAGATTACCCTATTTAAATAAACCGCAATCGCACAATGTCTAACTAGTAGACAACGACAAGTACGGGTCGAACCCACAGATAGCAGGAAAATACTGCAATCAATATCTCTAATCAACTAACAAGAAACAATATTTATGGATTTTTAAATTTTTAAATAAAATAATAAAACAAACTAAACCAATAAAATAACTAAGATGGAGAGAGTCAATAACCAGGATTTTCAGTATCCACCACTATTTCTATTTAATTACTGAAGTGAAACATAATTCATGAATATTCATTTATTGTTCGTTTTATTGACATCACCTATTATATGTATTAGAATCACAAATGTCACTGGGACGCCCTAAGCATGGCGCATCAAAAGCCCTAGACTGAAGCATACACCATCTAATTACGTTAGCGAGAAAATAATAAGAAGCTAATTATAGGTTCACAAATAATATCTGGCTCTTCAAAGCATACCTCATATAAGGATTTAACCAAAGCATGAAATATCTAAAAAGTAGATAAACATATTTACTATCCTATTGATTCTGCGCATAGGTTACTGTATTGTACATAAACGGTGAAACAACAACTAATTTAGATTTAAATAAATAAACAAAATCATGAAATTAATCTATTCAAATCATAATGGTCTATTACTCAATAATTCAACCTAATTAGTCTTGTACCATAAGTGCTTTGAACACAAAACTCTAGTTATAAATTAATTAGAAAATAAAGTTGGATTTCTTAAAACCCATAAATATAATTAAGAAAAGTAGAGGGAAAGGATTAAAAAAAACTAGGCAGTCGTCCTATTCCAGGTACAGTTCCTCTCTCCGTTACTACACAACGCCTCCTCTTTCAGGTACATTTCGTCCGTCTCTATCCAAGAAAACCTCCTGTACAGGCTTCTCCGTAGAGAAAAGAAAAAACCCCCAGCTAAGCCTCCGCCGAAAATAAGATACCTGGAATGACGCATCTTTCTTCTTTTTATACTAGGTTTCGAAAACCTATTCTGTCGCCAATCACGATTCCCACGTGATCGTTTTTTACTCCACCTCCAATTAGAAGTATACATCCTAACGTCCTTCAAAACAGAACCCCTGTACGCGCCTATCAGTTCAACCACATCTCTTCTTGTCAGTCATTCATGTTCTCTTCGTACACCTAACTTACTCCATCATTGACCGGACCCACCTTTTATCCCACATTAACAACCAACAAAGTACACAAAGCTAAGAGATCTCTACTTTCTCCAACAATGAAAAACATCTGTGACCTGCCCTCATAGCTTCCACTAGGCGACATCACTTCCTACCATCACTAGACAACAACTAGACTTCTTTTCTCTTTTGTATTTCAATAGCAATGTTCCTTACTCCAAGTTAACAAGCTATATAGTTCACGTAGCCTGCCAAGATCACTTCCTTAGGGCAACTGTAGCGGTTGGAGTAGACCATCGAGTAAAGAGCAAATCTGTTTGCTCGTGAAAAAAAAAACGCAACGGAAACCTGACTAAATATGATATTACGCTGTTCTAAGTAAGCGTTAGTTAACAAACGCTACACTACAATAACGTTTGGTTACACAGACGTTCACCTACACAAGCGTTATGTTTTTTACGTTCAACTAGATAAGCGTTTTGAACCCTATGTATCATACGCTCCAGTAATATAGCGTTGGGTATTCAAACGTTACTCTACTAAAGCGTATATTTAAACGTTAGTCTAGTGAATTGTTTTGATACCAGTGCAAAGAAAACGTCCTAGTAATGTAGCGTTTACAACGAAACGCTACTCTAAATGAGCATTTCATAGAAAAACACTTTGGCACAATAAAGTTGGAATCCTTAACGCTTTGCTACATGAACGTTAATTTACAATACGTTGTTCTACTAGAGCGTTAGTTTACAAGAACGTTATACTGCAAGAGCGTGAAGCTAAATCATCCAAATGGGTGGCAAATTTGGTTATGTGTCAGCATATTTGGTTACGTGTCGAAAGGAAAGCTAGAAGAGTTAATAACGGTCATATTTCAGAACGACTACAAATTAACTGCTAGAAGACCATCACGCCATGCTAGAAGAGCGTCACAACAAAACGCTCTCCTGGAAGAGCGTCTATAACCAACACGCTCTTCTGGGAGAGCGTTAGCATATTTCTCCTGTGACTGCGCTCTTCTAGATGAGCGTATACTTCTGTAACACTTCTATAAGCGAGCGTCAACATATTCACGTCTATTTAGCGTAGCGTTTTGACAATTCACGCTCTACCAAATGAAACGTTCAACCCACACGCTCTTCTAGCTTGCGTTTGTGCAAATTACGCTCTTGTAATACAACGTTAGAGAAACGCTGTTATGAGGGAACGTTTTGTTTGACGTCTTTCAGCAGAGACGTTTGTGTTTAAAAACGTCCTCGTACAAAAGCGTTTTGGGGCAACGTTGTCCTAGAAGAGCGTCCGACTATATCTATGTTTGGTCCAGTTGCTCGACAAAACTTGGTCGGATACTTTTAAAAATCTGGACCAAATACCATATTTACTCGCCCGTTGTGGCTCACAAAACCGGACCAAAGAGCAATCCTGGTCTTTGCTCTTTAGTCTGGTCGACCGCTGCAGTTGCCCTTAGCCTCTAGGTTTTTCTTCTTCACGTGTGTATAGCCTTCACCAATAAAGTCCTCTTCTCAGCCTACTCATTTCTGTTGTCTCTCCATAGCATAGCCGTACTACTCTGCCCTATGTTGCCTACGTGAGAAACAAAAGTATCCTCCAAGTCTAACCGTACTTCACATGTTCTCCTTTCACTTTCTTCTCTAACTACTTCATCACGTCAACTATCTTATCACCCATAAACTGAACCTCAAGAATAGTAGAGGTACGCTCCAATAGCCTTCACCTGCTGTTAAACAGAAGTCCACCGCTCTTCCTCAATACCGACTGAAGTTGTCCGGCAAAACAAGTCTTGTGCACATGGCTTAATTAACGCCACATGAATCAAATTGCTCACATTTAGTTCATTTAGCATATTTATTCGTAATTTCGGATTTTATGTACACCACCTATTAAAGCGATTAAAAATATATTATTAGTACAATTTAAATATTAATTGAGAAGTAAATATGTATAAAAATTATGACCATATCAGAAACACTATAAAATAGGCTAGGGTTACTTTTCCTTTTCACAGAAAACTCAATTTAAAAAATCAGCCGCACTAAATCTTCTTCTTTGAAAACCTAGAGAGAAGCGGTAGAAGAAGATGACTGATTTGAAACGAAGGGTGTCGATAGTGGTTAGAGGATTTATTGCTTTAAACCAAGTAGGTTTTCTAACCCTTATATTCTTTAATAGTTTATCTAATAAGTTTAATTAGGATTTTTTAGCTAAATGGATTATATGTCTATGCAATATTTATGAAAATGATGTATAAGCACTTAGTATAACTATTAGAGTACTCTACGAGTACTCGGTGATGATAATCACTTGGATTCATATGCTTATGGAAATAGTACAGTTGTTGTCTCTTATTAACAAGAAAATTGTCCATAGTCTTAATATCTTCTACTGTGTACTTATAGTTTTACGTATATATGATCTCTTCGTATGACGGATAATTATTTTACTTAGATTCACATATTATATCAGGGTTGTTGAAGTATATGTCGTATAGGCTACAGATTGAGTACCTTGCTAGCAGACGATTGAGAAGCTGTAATGGTTGCTTTCATCCACCATGTATATACTCTTATTTGAATGTTGAGATTCTTTATGAATACAGTAGAAAACTAATTAGAGTTATAACACTTGAATAAGAATAGTTACAGTGAAAAGATAATTAAAACTATAACATTTGAACATAAACAGTTGTACGTAGTAGGAGTTAACTTTTTACTGAGTTTCCTTCTGTTTATCCTGTTTGATCTGTTATCTGTTGGTGAGTTTGAAAATTAAAGCCTTAACCTGTAAGTTAGAGTTAAGGGTTTTGTACAGACTAGCAACGTGAATCTTAAATGCTAATGAGGTAGTGATCAGATGTTAATTGATCATAATATGGTTTGATTGTTTTGATAATGCTATCTGAAGACAAATAATGTTATTTTATGTTTATCGCCCGTAGTTGGCTCGACTCCCAGAGGTTGTTGGGCGATGACTGAGGGGTCGCCTAGAAGATATGGATCTATTATCTTAAATGGGATCGACAACACTTATCTTTCTACGCACTGTAAGAAATTAAGTGGACTACGCAAGGGTCGATATGTGTCGTCGTATAGTTAGAGAGTAAAACTATAGAAAGGGGATGCCGATTAGTTCCGTGGGTGGGAAAAATGTTTCCGTTTCTTTTATATACAACTGTTTTGTGTGCCTTTGTGTTTTCCTAGATTCTATAAAGTTCTATATTTCTGTTTAGGTCGTCGACCTTAATACTTTCAAAGAGAATCATATAAACTATTTTTCACCTTAACAAAGTCATTTCATGAACCTTGGTTTGCTAGTTTATTCGTAAAGCGCATAAGGATGCGAGAACCTATTTGAAGTTAGGGTCTAACCCAACTTACTATTATTTTTCAGGGAACGGTGGCCGCGGAGCAACCTAACTAGTAAAACGACTTTTTGTTCCGGAAAGCTACTTCATCTTTGTTTCAAGGTGCTTAAACAATCAAATGTTTTTATAGTTTGACTATAAATCCAGACTTCTTTATTTCAAGTAAGATTCTTATCATTCAAATTAAATAACCGACTTGTGTGTCGAAGATAGACTATTGTTTTGTTTAAAGACTTTCTTTTTACTAGATTTCTTTTATAACTCTCGTCTTTTATTTAAATAATATCATTTGGCGTTACAAAGTGGTATCAGAGCTTTTGGTTACGGAAAATCCTTGGGAGCGGGTGTAGGGGCTTGTTGTTCCACATAGGCACAAGTTATTGCTAGGAGCACAATGATTTTTTTTTCTTTTTGATGAAACTGTATGTTGATTGTTCCTTGTTTTCTTTATCTTTATAATAATGGATGGAGATAGGAACAATGTGACTCGAGGTCGCGGTAGACTTAGAGGTGCTACTAGGCGAGGTCGTGGCCGAGGACGAGGCCGTGGTCAAGATGAGAATATGAATGAGACTTCCGTTGAAGAGAGTGTTGAGTATCCTCATTATGGGGGAAACTATAGTTGTAGGGATGATACGAGGTCTGGTAGTAGGACTAGGTCCTCTGATAGTTCCAGGACGATTTGGGTTGACGGAGGTGAAGCCGAAACTCAGGTAATAACTCTAGAGAATCTCCATACAATGATGAACAATGCGATTACTGCAGTGCTAGATCAGAGACTTGGACCCCGTGAAGGAAGGAAGAATGTATAGACCGCAGCAAGGAATGAACCAATCCCTAGTGAAAGACACCAAAATGGGAAGTCTTGGGTTCAGTATTTCCAGGAGTTTGTGAAGTTAAAGCCACCTACATTCAGTGGAAAAGGAGGTGCAATCAAGGCACAACAATGGTGCAACAGAATGGACAAGATATTATCTCAATTTGACTACTCAGGAGCATTTAAGCGGAGAATGGCTGCGTTTCAATTGGAAGAAAATGCAACAACCTGGTGGGAGTCCATGAGTATGACCGTTGATATTATGGAATGACAGTGGGTAGTGTTCAAACAACATTTCCTTGAGCATTACTTCCCTCCCATCGAGCGTTAGGAGATAATCATACATTTCGAGAGTCTACGAAAGAGAGAGGATCAGACGGTTGTAGAATATGAGTGTGAATTTGACCGACTTTCACTTTTTGCTGCTCACCTCATCCCTACAGAAGCATATCGGATTGCGAGATTTTTGAGTGGACTGAACGGTGGGATTGCTCGTCATATCATTGCAAACCCTAGTTTTGATACGTATGCCAAGGCTGTGAATTGTTCTAGGGCACATTGCTTGAGGATTCAAGAGGAAAAGAAGAAGAAAACTAGCAGAATGGATACTAAGGGTACAAAAAAAAGGAGAATTAGCATGTGAATGCTAGTGGTCAGTGATAGGTGCATAATTCACACATATAAAGTAGTTTTTCCTGAACCTTATTTGCTATATTTGAGTGAATTACTAGGTATTTTGATTACTTTTGTAGTTTTGTTAGTT
>JAJJMC010014296.1:109622-161397 GCA_023531435.1 Papaver californicum | reverse complement strand
TTTAATTTAGCTTAAATCATTACGAAAATCCCCCCTGTTGCTATTTATGTGACTGAAAATTAGCATAATCTATTGCTTCCTTGTGGGAACGAACTTGTTCTTATCCTTATACTTCATTCTATTTTAGAGAGTAAGAACTCGATTATTTTGGTTGATTACGACACGACCAGTCAGAAACGTCATTTCCATCAGGGTAATCAGGTTGGAAGAAACCATGAGCAGACGAGGGGAATAGTAATACTGATGCCATAGTCCGAACCCCTCAACCAATGAGAACAGATGGATACGTATTTAGGGGACCATGTTATCACTACCAAGAACAAGGACACAAAGCTCATGATTGTCCAAAAGAGGGAAAAACTTTAGCGAAAAATGAACGACGTCAAGGACAGAACCAGCCACAGGGACGAGGGCCTCAGCCTCGGTTGGTTGCTGTCATGCCTCGGAATGGTGAGAGACCGGTGGTAATGCTGAAAGGTACCTTCTTTATTCAAACTCGTCATGGTAGAGTATTGTTGGATACTAGAGATACCCATTTTTTTATATCTGTTGTGTTTGTGAAAACGTTGCATGTTGTGTTAGAGAAGTCCTCTTATTTTATTTCATCACCGATGGGTGGTTCAGCATCTACCGATCACATGTTTAGGTCGTGCATTATTCGTATTGGCACTATAGATTTTGTTGCAGACCTTTTTGTTATGAATTTAGATGTGTACGATGTTGTATTAGGCATGGACTGTCTTGCGGATCATCATGCTAGGTTAGAATGTTATGCTAAGACAGTCACTTTTATTATTTTTGAGGAGGGTGAGATTGTCGTTTCCGACTTGATGGGGAGTTCAAAACAGACCAGTAGGTTGTGTAGTGCTTTACTGGAGGGGCCATCGTTAGAGACTACGCCTTTGGATTTTATTGAAGTGGTATGTTTGTACCCAGAGGTGTTTTGGGATATACCTGGTTTGCCACCACAGAGGGAGGTATACTTTTGCATTGAGCTAGAACCCGGCTTTACACCTATATCCAAAGCTCCATACCGTATGACACAGGTAGAGATGAGCGAACTGAAGAAACAAGTGGAGAAATTGTTAGGTGAAGCCTTTATTAGACGAAGCAGTTCTCCATGGGGTGCACCAGTGTTGTTTGTGGTGAAGAAGGACGGGTCGTTGAGAATGTGTATTGACCATCGAAAGTTAAATGAGGTTACAATAAAGAACAAGTATCCTTTACCAAGGATAAACGATTTGTTTGATCAACTAAATGGTGCAAAGTGGTTTTCCAATATTGATCTGAGGTCTGGGTATCATCAGGTAAGAGTTCGTGAAAGTGATACTCCCAAGACAACTTTCGTGACTCGTTATAGCTCATTTGAATTTTTGGTGATGCCTTTTGGGTTGACAAATACACCGACAATATTCATGGATTTGATGAACCATGTGTTTCGTGAATTTCTGGATAGTTTCGTGATTGTGTTCATAGATGATATACTGATTTACTCTAAGACTTCCGAAGATCAAGAAAATCATCTTCATCAGGTAATTAAGACTTTGAAGGTGTATCCGTTGTATGCCAAGTTCGAGAAGTGTGATTTCTGGAAAAAAGAAGTGAAATCTCACGTAGTATCAGGTTCTGACATATATGTTGATCTCTTTAAAGTTCAGACCGTATCGGATTGGAAGCAACCCAAAACAGTGAATGAGATCCGTAGCTTTATGGGGTTGGCTGGTTATTACCGTAAGTTTATTCATGGATTTTCAGTTCTGGCTGGTCCCTTGACGAACCTGAAGAAGAAGGATGTTCCTTTCAAGTGGAGTGCTGAGTGTGAGCGGGCTTTTTGTGAACTTAAAAGCAAGATGACTTCTGTACTGGTTTTGATCATTTCGGAGAGTGGATTGAAGAAGGTAACTTTTACTGATGCTTCGATTCATGGATTGGGATGTGTGTTGGTGCAGAATGACAGAGTAGTTGCCTATGCTTCGCGACAGTTGAGACCTCATGAGTGAAACTACCCTACACATGATCTTGATTTGGCCGCTGTGGTGTACGGCTTAAGATTTGGAGACATTATTTGAACGGTGAGAAGTTTGAGCTCTTTTCTGACCACAAGAGTCTCAAGTATCTATTCTCTCAGAAAGAGTTGAATATGCGTCAGAGGAGATGGATGGGGTTAATAAAAGATTACAAATTCAAGTTGGAATATCATCCAGGGAAAGCTAACATGGTGGCTGACGCTCTGAGTATACAGCCAATGGGAATAGTAGCTTCGTTGATGGTACAACAGTGGAGTATGTTAGAAGAGGTTGCTTGTTTTGATTTCGACATGGGTTCGAATAAAGGTCAAGACTTTTTATTTGGTAGTATGGTTATTGGTTCATCTCTATTGCGCCGTATTATGGAAGCTCAAGATGAGGATGAGTGGTGTAAGAGTCAACTAGAGAAAATACAGGAAATAACGGATAAGAGCTTTACCGTTGGCCAAGATGGTGGGTTAAGGTATCGTGAAAAATTATACGTACCAGATGCTAAGGATTTGAGAAGAACAATTTTAGATGAAGCACACCAAAGCAAGTATACTATACATCATGGTGGTAGTAAGATGTATAAAGATTTGAAGCGGAAATATTGGTAGCCTGGAATGAAGCGTGATGTAGCAGACCACGTCCGAAAGTGTCTGACTTGTCAGCAAGTAAAGATCGAACACCAAAACCCAGCTGGTAAATTGCAGCCCTTACCTATTCCGGAGTGGAAGTGGGAAAACATATCCATAAATTTTATTACTGGGTTACCACGATCGAGTAAGGGTCACGACGCAATCTGAGTGATAGTAGATAGATTGACGAAATCAGCATATTTCTTACCGGTCAAGACAAATGATTCTGGTGACAAGTTAGCTCAGTTGTACATAGGTGAGATAGTTAAGCTTCATGGTATCCCATTATCTATCGTTTTTGACAGAGATTCATCTTTTACATCACGGTTCTGGAGGAGTTTTCAGACATCTTTAGGGTCTTCATTGAACTTTAGCACATCTTTTCATCCTCAAACTGATGGACAAACCGAATGTGTGAACCAAGTACTTGAGGATATGTTGAGGTGCACTATTATTGATCTTGGAGGTAATTGGATGAATCACTTACATTTAGTGGAGTTTGCATACAGCAATAGTTACCATTCTAGCATTGGCATGGCTCCGTTTGAGGCGTTGTATGGCATACCTTGTCGTTCACCTTTATGTTGGACAGAAATTGGAGAATCCAAACTAACGGGTCCAGAAATTATTCGTGAGACGTCCGAAAAAATTGCACTAATTAGAGAAATATTTCGCACAACCCAGAGTAGACAAAAGAGTTATGCGGACAAGAGACGTCATGATCAAGAATATGAAGTTGGAGACCTTGTGCTTCTCAAAGTTTCACCCATGAAGGGTGTGTTACGTTTTGGTAAAAAGGGAAAACTTACTCATCGGTTTATAAGACCATTCCCTATTGTGGAAAAGATTGTATGGGATGCATATTAACACTCGTTAATAGACTATCAGGATCTGGAATTACAGAAAGATGTATCGTATGAAGATTGTACGAGATGCATATCAACACTCGGTAATCTCTTCTACTATGTACTTATAGTTTTACGTATATATGATCTCTTCGTATGACGGATAATTATTTTACTTAGATTCACATATTATATATATGTAAGGGTTGTTGAAGTATATTTCGTGTAGGCTACAGATTGAGTACCTTTCTAGCAGACGATTGAGAAGCTGTAATGGTTGCTTTCATCCACCATATATATACTCTTATTTGATTGTTGAGAATCTTTATGGATACAGTAGAAAACTAATTAGAGTTATAACACTTGAATAATAATAGTTACAGTGAAAAGATAATTAAAACTATAACATTTGAACATAAACAGTTGTACGTAGTAGGAGTTAACTTTTTACTGAGTTTCCTCCTGTTTGTCCTGTTTGAAAACATAATTACACAATTTCATGAACCTTGGTTTGCTAGTTTATTCGTAAAGGGCATAAGGGTGCAAGAACCTACTTTAAGTTGGGGTCTGACCCAACTTACTATTATTTTTCAGGGAACGGTTGCCATGGAGCAACCTAACTAGTAGAACGACTTTTTTTTCCGGAAAGCTACTTCATTTTTGTTTTCAAGGTGCTTAAACAATCAAATGTTTTTATGGTTTGACTTTAAATCCAGACTTATTTATTTTAAGTAAGATTCTTATCATTCAAATTAAATAACCGACTTGCATGTCAATAATTGACTTTTGTTTTTTAAAGACTTTGTTTTTACCAGATTTCTTTTATAACTCTCGTCTTTTATTTAAATAATATCCTTTGTTGTTTTTTTTTAAACCTATTACCTTCAAGAGACCCACACGATAGTCGGATCTCCATTTGTTGGCTTGAAGGTTTTGAGTGTGTAAAGTCTTCCATGAGTATACCACACTTCTATTTTAGAGCGGCCGACCTAGAATTATGAGGTGGGGCATTACACTATGCCTTATTGAAGTAGATAAGGTTAGAATGTAAAGCAGATAAGGTTACTACAACTAGTTGCTTATCGGAAACATGTTCACCACCAGCAGCAAGCTGATATGCCAGAGATTTTATTTCATAAATTAGACATGAGATAGATTTTTTACCTTGTTTGATTGCTAAGAGTTTTGTGCGTAATTGAATTGAGTGAGTTGAAGAAGATCTAACAAGTCTTTCTTCTATGTTAGTCCAGAGATAATGTGAAGTTGGTGCAGTTGCAAAATGTGGAATCACTGAATTTGATATAGTGTTGTTGATCCACAGAATAATTGTAGAATCTTCATCAATCCAGTCTAAGTAAAGTGGATTCTCTACTCCATTGGTTTGATTTCTTGGTTTGGTAAATTGATCTGGACATGGGAAAGATCCATCCGGATATTTCATGATCTTGAATTTCCTTACTACAGGAAGCATGGGATTTTTCCAAGTTAGGAAATTATCTTCCTTAAGCTTGAGAGAAATGAAATTTGTTAACTGATTCAAATGAACTTTTTCTATTGAGTTTGAAGTTGGATCTCCATTGTTGTTAAGAACTCACGAATCATATAGGACAGAAAAACTGATTTGATTCATATTAAAAAAGAAACAAATTCAAAATAAAATAAAATAATTGGAGGCCTACTGCTCTGATACCATGATAAAATCTTGAATATAAAGAGAAATTGATTAATCAAAAACAAGATTAAGAACATCAATTCTTCTCTTCTGTTGAGAGAAAAGAAAAGATTCTTCTATTAAACAAACATCAAATCTTAACGCTAACTCACACACACCCTTTCCCTTTATATCAGATACAACCATACCTGACTAACGTACACTTTAGACAACTATTCAATGCTGCTAACGTACACTTCTTGACAGTTAATATAAGCTAAACTGCACTGAACAGAATACATTAATATCTAACATGCACAGAGTGTAAGTCAAGTGTAACTACATGTTGGAACATTAGATTGTGCATTATTATTGATAAAGCACGCGAGAATCTTTCTTCAATGCTAGTCCATAGATGATAAGCTAAAAAAGATCTTGAGAAGTAAACAATGGCTGAATCTGAGATAGAGTGAATCCACATCATTATAGTAGAGTCTTCATTAATCCAATCTGTGTAAATATGATTCTCTACTCCATTAGTTTGATTATGTACACTTGTAAACTGAGGTGGAAAAGGATGAGATCCATCAAAAAACTTCATTATTTTGTAATTCTTGATTACATGAAGCATTAGATTTCGCCAGGTGATATAATTATCCTCTTTGAGTTTGATTAAAACAAAATGTTTTGAGTGATTTAAAGAAACAGAAGAGATTGGATTAAAAGTTAGATTTTCCATTGATGAAGTTTCAAAAAATCCTTGGATTATCAGTCAAAATAAGATCTGAGGAGGAAAGAAATGAAAACAACATTTGACGATAAAGATCGAGCAGCAGAAAAAAAAAGATCAAAACTTGAAAAGATGAAATGAATCTCCCGTTAATGAACCTGCAAGGGAAGAACGAGGTGGGCCATTGACTTGGTTCGGTGTGTCACAAGCTGAAACTTGAGTTGAGGCGAGAGCAGCCTAGATTTATCGGTATGGACTTCAATCTGGCTCTTGAACGGGATCTTAATGAAAGAAAAGGACTAGATAAGTTAGATCGGGACAGGAAGAAATACAGAAATAGGAAAGCTTGCGTCGGCCTCTCCGATTTCAGGTTCTCGAATCTCACATCATTCAAGCATAGAAATTCATCTCCGAAGAAGAGACGGCCTATCCAGCAGGGGACTAAGCTACGAACTATAGGATTGCGGAGTGAGCGATAGGACTGAAAGCAACTCAACAAACGTGGGGGGCTTAACGAGAATCTCGATCTACAAGCTACTATTTGTGAGCCGATATCTTTCCAGCTCGAACCAAGGCAGGAAACGAAGCTACGACATCGGTAGAAGGGAGATATCTAGTGCCCCGGGCTCAACCCGAGGGGAAGTACTCGATCAGGATAGGCATGCTTTAAGCTACGACATCGTCTTTTCATGTCGAAGACACGGGTTCGATTCCCGTAAGGGATAGGTACTCATCCCCGGCCGGCGGTTTCATTGCTGAGTGATCGCTCGCTATCTGGAGTCCTTTCATAGATAGGTACTCATTAGCTTTCGGAGATCGAGATGGGAACTCAATGCCACGAGCAGAGAGACTAACGGCTCTGAAAGAGAGAAAGACCCATCCTGGGATTGTAGTTTAATTGGTCAGAGCACCGCCCTGTCAAGGCGGAAGCTGCGGGTTCGAGCCCCGTCAGTCCCGACCTAAGATCCAATTTCATCGATCAATGAATTTCTCCTCCTCCACTGACGCGCTAAAGTTTAGGAGTTACGGGGCGGATGTAGCCAAGTGGTTCAAGGCAGTGGATTGTGAATCCATGATCCGCGGGTTCAATCCCCGTCATTCGCCCATCAAGAAAAGGGACAGGAAGATCCCAACTATAAAGATTTATCTGCAAGAGTAAATTCCTTGGATGGATGTCTGAGCGGTTGAAAGAGTCGGTCTTGAAAACCGAAGTCTTGCATAGTAAGACCGGGGGTTCGAATCCCTCTCCATCCGGTGCTTTAGCGGGGTAGAGGAATTGGTCAACTCATCGGGCTCATGACCTGAAGGCTACAGGTTCGAATCCTGTCCCCGCCTTAGTTAAAGGCAATTAAGGTAGTGTTCTACACTGACTGACTTGCTAGAGTAAGGTCATTTACCCACTTTCTTGTTCTACAAGGGAGGAGGAAGGCTCCATATTTTTCCTTTGAATTTCTCTTAGATTCCACGCGGAATTACAGAAAAGAAAGATAAAACAATGTCAGATGTCTTTAACATTACAACCAAGATTCGCACACTATTAATACTCTACTGCAAGTCATGCCCAGTCAAGAGTTTCACACAAGCCAAATAGAAAAGACACACGTGTGTTACTAGAATCAGTGTAAAGAAGATGTAACATTTGTTGATGTTTTACTAGAAACGACAAAGAAGAGATATATAGTTTTCTCTAATTTTTAGAATTATATTATACATTTGGCAAGTGATGAATGATATAATATTTAATGTTTCATCGAGTAAGTACATTGGATGGGTTTGACTTCTTGTTGGTTCAAATCCGACAGCCGTCAGTAATTTTTGCGGTTTTTCGTCTGCAAAATCCACTTGAAAGGGTTGCTAGATAGATTATTAGCCGGGAAGGCGGGAAACGTGAAACGCGTTGATATTTCCAAAATCTAATTAAAAACTCCCTTTTAGCAATGCTCTGTGCGCACAATATGCATAATTAATTAAGCAGAAATGAAGGAACCTGCTGTCGGCAATTTCTTAATAAGTTGGTACTCTATTCCCATTTATAATTATGAATATTGGAGTTTATAATTATCCTCACTTTGACGTACGTTTGACTTCTTGCTGAGCCCATCCGTTTCCAGAGAGGAGAATTGTGAAGCCTCTGTCAGAACTCTATTTTGAAACTTTGTGTGGATGCATCAACGAAATTTTGGTAGCAATCTGCGTAAGTATGGATGAATTCTATAGAACCTTTGTTTGCCCCCATATGGTTCCTGACAAAGCATATTGCAGGAATTGATTGAGGGGAGAATTCTATTTGACTCGTTTTGATGATTTTATACATAATTCTATTTGTCTTATTGATTCTCCATCTGTTTCAGGAATTGATTGAGGGGAGAATTCTATGGCAATTCACTCCGAAAATGGAAAGGTCTGTTCATCTTTACTTAACTCTTTTTACGTGTTCACATGCACTTAGTTTTGTGAGAAATGAACTTGTAATCATGTACTGTCCTCGTTTTATGATCAGGGAAAGTTTACAGCGACACTAGTATGTTGGCTTCTAGGAATTGGATGCCTTTTCACTTGGAATAGTATGGTATCAATATTAGACTACTACGCCATCTTGTTCCCGGTATATTTCCTGTTGCCTCATTCTTATTTACTGTTATGTTTTAGCCAGTCAGATTATTATAGCACATATTAACACTTAAGCTCACAAATTACTACTCTGTGTATATTAATTTTCCTGATTTAGTTTCTAAATGAATGATCAATTTTCTGTCATGGGTTTCCTTCATCTTGTAGAAATACCATCCAGCGAGGGTT
The DNA here is from genome assembly GCA_023531435.1 of Papaver californicum. Lineage (NCBI taxonomy): Eukaryota > Viridiplantae > Streptophyta > Magnoliopsida > Ranunculales > Papaveraceae > Papaver > Papaver californicum. The sequence continues at coordinate 152,725 of JAJJMC010014296.1, read as the reverse complement.
CTTCCCATAGTTTATGAACCTTTAGCTGTTGGAGTATTGCTAATTTTATCATACAACGAAGCAAAGATAAACACAAGAAGAAGGAACTTGTTTGGTTATTTCCTTTTCTTCGTAAGCTCTTTAATGATTCTTGTTGTAAGTGAGCCCCAACATTTTATTGTTCTCGTTTGAAATTTTTATATCTCCTAAAAACAATATTGATTTGATCCATTAATCATCCTGGTTTTCGATGCTTTTGCGCCTATAGTTGGACTCAGCCACATCTGGGAAAGGGGGGATTGGAACGTACATTGGTATATGTATAATCAGCGGTGCATTTGGAGTTGGTGATGCTTGTGTTCAAGGTGGAATGATAGGAGATCTATCCTTAATGTGCCCTGAGTTCATTCAAGTGAGTCGTGGCATACACATTCGGAGGTGGTGATACTTCTGTGGGTTATTTTTGATATGTACTAATGTTTTTGTTCTCATCGATCCCTTGCAGTCTTTCTTGGCTGGTATGGCTGTATCTGGTGTTCTAACTACCGCTTTGAGGTTAACTACAAAAGCAGCCTTTGAAAATTCAAGGAATGGTCTCCGCAAGGGTGCTAGTACGTAAAAATTCCAACATTTTCCGTTCCCTTTTAACTTACGGATATATTAGGCTATATGCTAATCTCTTTTTCTTAATACTACGTAGTACTCTATTTTGATTTTATATTGCAGGGATGTACTTCGCGATATCCATGTTATTTGAGCTACTATGTCTATTTCTTTATGCATATGTCTTCCCCAAACTGCCTATTGTAAAGTACTACCGTTTGAAAGCAGCCTCAGAAGGATCTAAAACTGTTTCTGCTGATCTTGCTGCTGGTGGAATACAAGTACGTACTAGTACACCGAAAAGTGTCATCTATTTACCAATTTTTTCTTTCTCACGTTAGCTTCAGACTTTCTTAATGTAGGTCTTGGAAACTAATGCAGGCTTCAGAAGAGAATCCTGAGTACATGGCGCGCCTAAAGAACAAACAGTTGCTTACTCAAAACATGGACTATGCAATCACAATATTTCTCATATTTGTATTGACATTTTCAGTTTTTCCTGGGTTCTTAACCGAAGACACTAAACAACATAGTCTGGGATCTTGGTAAGTTGTTAATAACAAAGAACTGAACCAGAAATAACTCTTTTAGCATTTTCGACGAGTATTATACACTTAGAGATTGTGATTATCTCGTTTTCTGTTCAACGCTTTTCATGAATCTCTTGTATTTCTTGGGAATCATTTCAGGTATGCGCTTGTGATAATTGCAATGTATAACGGGTGGAATCTGGCTGGAAGATATATTCCGCTTATAGATTCCTTGAAGTTGAAATCACGTCGATGGCTTCTCATTGCGTCTTTTTCTCGTTTGTTACTGATTCCATGTTTTTACTACTCGGCCAAGTATGGAGATCAGGGATGGATGATCATGTTGACTTCATTTCTTGGTTTAAGTCAAGGATATCTCACTGTCTGTGTTCTTACTGGGGCACCGAAAAACTATAAGGTTAGTACTGGCATCCATATTATAAATCACAGCATGGAATGAGAATCAGCATCCACATGAACATATATATAGGCGAATGCAACAGCCTTGTACCTTAAGAAATCCAGAAAGCTAATGGAATGATCAGTACTTCAAATTCGCCTAAGGACCTTCAAGTTGTAGCTTGAAATCTCATGGAGATGAATGTGCATTGTTTTTGCAGGGACCGGAGAAAAATGCACTGGGGAATTTGCTTGTATTGTTTCTGGGAGGAGGTTTACTTGCAGGGGTAACACTTAGTTGGTTATGGCTTATTGGTAAAGGTTGGTGAGCTCTTGTATACAACCTTTGCTGGTGAAAGAGAGAAAGAAAGAGGTTAAGAGAAAGTACTTGCATCCGCAACCGCTAACAGAGACTTAGATGCAACGTGTTCGAGTAAGCCTCAGTATGAGTTCATATAAAAGAAAAAAGAAAGAAGAATTAGCAACCGAAAGGGAAGCGGATTATCATTAAGTACTCGAGAGAAGAATATTGAACAGGTAATGGTGGTGGTAAAGTCTATACAACATCATAGCTGGAATTGCTTGTTTAACATACTGATCTCGTTAGAAGCTATTTCTATTCTTTCTTTTTCATTTACTTGGAAGTAAAGAAGATGAATGCACTTTGTTTTTTATTTTATATAGTGACTTATATCTGACGTTCTGGTAACCATTACTTCTCTTGGTCAGCTGCAAATTGCTGCTTTTAGGTATGAATTACAGACCCTGTGCGATCACACAGGAAAGTATATATATTCCTGATCCTCCTAGTGATACCAAAATGTGTAGGGATTTGCAAAGACACATTTAGTGGTCCGCTATGAAGCGAGATACTGCAGAATACGTTTCCAAATGCCTAACTAACTTGTCAGCAAATAAGATTGAGCATCAAAAACCAGTAGATTTTTATTTAGTTCCCAACCAATTTAAAACAAAGCTGCTACATAACCGAGCAAAAAAAAAAAACTGCTACAGAGGGTCTTCATACCAGGAGGGAATCGTTAATACTGTACAGTATTCCATATTTCGATCCTTCATCACAAGGGACGGTTTGGCCGAGTGGTCTAAGGCGCCAGATTTAGGCTCTGGTCCGAAAGGGCGTGGGTTCAAATCCCACAGCCGTCACGCTTTTTTAAGCGTGAAGTGGAATGTAGCACAATTATATATGCGTATTCTCCCACTGATGACATGACTATAAATATGGTATTTTTGCACTTAGACCAAGTCTTGTGCATCTTGTCAAACTTATTTGTTTGCCTGGACAGGTGGTATGGCAACCTCGCCACTATGGGAGATGGAGTAAAAGATAAAGATTTTTTCGTACGACGGAGACTATAATGTAAATAATTACTCTTTGCCGTTTATGAATTTGTAATTTCAAACTAAATTTTTTTACTTTCTCCTTTTAATTTTCTACTTTCTACACTTAATTTTTTTAATAAAATTTGTTATTTATTTAAACTTTTTTAAAAATAAAATAAAATGGCAAAAATTGCAGCCCAACTTGATTTTTCGGGAGTCATTTTTGAAAATGCTACTATTAAGATATGTGATGGTTATAGAAAAAATAGAGAATAATAAAAACAAAGAGGTTTTCAAGTTTTAGATATTAATCGTAGTACTGCTCACAAAAACTAAGAAAAATCTTCTCAAGAGCACATCGTTTGGAAGTTATGTCAAATGAAGATAAACATGAGGCTAAAGATTAGCTCTGTCAACGGAATGGATAGTGGTTGCCCGAATCCGTTAATTTTTACCGGATATCCGTATCCGATAATTATTCAACGAATAATAGAATTTCATTTCCGTATCCAAATTCGTTAAGATTAACGGATATCGGATAATCTGATAATTATTCGCAAACTGTACGAGAAAAAAAAATCTAATTGGTCGTGTATGTTTAATCACTTCTTCTCCTTGTGATTCCTTCATTATTTTATTTTCGAACAAAAATCATTAACACACCTAAGAAAATTAATTAAATTTAATTACAATAGTATTTTTATATACATATATTTATGTTATCGGATATCGTATAATTATCTTATATGATAGTAGTATTTCTGTATCCGTATCCAATAAGAAGAGATTATCCAGTAAGATATTTGTATCCGATATCCGAAACTTCAGATAATATCCTACATTTTTGGTACGGATGTTGGATACCTTATCCATTGACAGGCCTACCAAAGATTGTTTAGAGATTTTTATTGAAGTATTTATTTAATTTAAATTTTTAATGCCCTAGTTTATATCATGTAGAAAAGAGCATAGCATAGTAAATTAATGCAATAGAAATTAGTATTTTAATCTAATTTTAGTTAATTCAATCAAATTATTAAGCTTGCTTTTTTCTTTTTGAAATCCATATATTTACGTCGAATTAAATCAAATCAAATAATAATAATCTCAAATAAAAACTAAATCAAAAATGAAATAGAAATTGAATTCAATCTTCAGTTTGATTCTTTTTCTTCCCATTATTCAAACCCTAGGATTTCAGAAGCGCAAAAAAATAACTAGATCTAGGATCACAAAAAAGGGTTTGCTTTTGATTTCTCCTAATACATGTGTTTTGATTTTGAGATGGTGTTAGGATTAAGCTTCTATCTGCGAGAGTGAGGTTTTCATTTCAAACAAATCAAGAGAGAGAAAAAAAGTGTTTGTGAGGAGAAGAACGAGATGAGAAAGAGAGTACAGGGTTAGATCGATAAGAAAAAGATAAGAGTTAGATAGAAAAGGACTCATATAACCTTAGATTGTGGGGAAACTTTTCCGCCTAATTTTAGGCTTAATTATAAGACGGATTTTATCTTCCAAACTAATAAAATGATCGAGTCCAACTGCCAATATGGGTTTGAGGGCTAAAATCAGTTGTTTTATAAAAAAATCATCTTTCTAAAAAATCCTATTTTCCACTAGTGTTATCAAACTACTTATAAACCATTCTTTATCAGTTTCTTCCTTAACCAGAATCTCGGTATCAATATTATCATTATAAACCCTAGCAATCTCAATTGGGCCTTCCACGAGATTAATCAATTTGTTTTTATTTTCAAATACTTCATACTCCTCGTCGTCATCAGACCAAAAAGGTTTATATGCACACTGAGTTGGTTTAAATAATGTATTTTCATAATCATTGTCACTTTCATAGTTAACATAAGTTTGACCAGTGATAACTTTTGTGTTTTTAGTCCCAATTGCATCCTTTTAAATAGGTGATTGATCATTATTAAGATCAAGAATTGAGTTAGATAACACTATTATTATCAAAGATCCCCAAAGGTTGGTCTTTTCAGAGTCAGCATTGATCACACATTTATTATTGTGCACAAGAATGTTAGAATGGTTTTGGATTTGAGAATAAACTTCTTATTCTTTCATTCCTTCCTCATGTGATCAATGCATATCCTTAAATTATCTACTCCTTTTTAAAGTTCTTAAAGTGATTCTTTAATGCATGTTGGTGTAACTGAATTTGTTGTTGAAGTTATGCTAACATGGTGCACATCTACTTTTCAAAACTAGCGGAATCATTAGAAGTATAACTATCTTCCCATCCTTGGGATTGTTCACTTGCATACCCACCATAAGGTTGTTGGTATGATTATACCTTTGGATGGTTGGTAGTTGTCAAAATATTGAGAATTGTAACTAAACTGATTACCACCATAATATGCCTGATCTTGCAGGATGGAAAAGCAAGACTCTATCTCCTGCAGGAAAAGCCACTATGATAACCACTGTTACTTCTACTTCAAGCATATACCAGATGACCTGATTCAAGCTTCCAAAAATACTTGTAATATAAATCGAAAAAGATCAAACATTTATCCAGGGGAAAAGATCCAGCAACCAAACAATATCTACTACAACTGAGAATCTTTTTGTAAACCAAGAAAATTAGGAGGTCCGGGTTTCATGAACATGGAATTCTTTAAGAGTCATATGATAAACAATATTGGATAGAGATTAATTCAAGACAAATATTCTTTATGGTCCTTAGTCATAAGAGCTAAGTATATTAAAAATGAGGATATTCTGAAGATGAACACAATTTATGAGGGAGATAGCTCCTAGATTTGGAAAAGGATATTGGGAAGTATCCCCAATATACATGACAACATATTATGGAAAATTAGAAATGGAAATAAGGTGCATATTTGAGATGATAAATGAAAACATAAATCTATCCAAAACTCCTAATTGTCTTACTAGCCGTTCTTACTGAGTTATCTTTTTATTGCCAATGGTACTTGTTACACCAAGAAGATGAAAGAATGGTTCAATCCAGAGAAATGAAGAGTCATTTTGAACACTCCCTACAACCTTCAGGAGGAAGATTAAGTGATATGGGGCCTTATTGACAAAGAAAATTTTATTATCATGTCTTTATACCGGTACAAGATGGATAGAAACACAGGGATGATGTCCAAAACATTGATCGGTAAAAAATATGAAAAATTAAACACTACTCCTACAATCCACATGTTCATCAGGAAGTGTGCTCAGGGAATCCTTTCTACTAATAATGCTAAAACGTCTAGCATTCTGAATCACATTGATCCTTTATGTAAAATATGCATGTAATTTTGGAGAAACTACTTCTCATCTTTTCTTGAGTTGTCCTTTTGCTATGTCAGTCTGGCATATGCTTATTGGAGTTGAGAGCAAATCTTTGGTACTAACAATTTCCATGATTGGTTGAATTCCTAGTTCCAAAGCATAACATAACCAATAGCTGGGCTCTAATATATCCCACTTTTGGAATGTGAGGTGTGAGAACACCTTCAGAAAAGTGGTTTCAAATGCTGCTTATACTGTCAACAACATAAAAACAACACATATATATGCTCCTATATAACAAGTTCATCCATAGCCAAAGTCACATCATAAACAATCTCTATTTCAATAGGGATGCTAGAGATTACTGACAGATTCATTGCTACCCACAAGGAGAAATTTGGCATGAAAATAAACTACACCAAATCAACGGTTTTGAGACACATATATCCATTGTTATGAGTTTAAGAGACACATATTAGTGTCTCAAATCGTGCGCCTGGAGTCTTTGAGACGCATTAAGCGACACTTATAAATGTCTGTTAATTAATTTAAGTATAAGTAAATTCAGAGACTCTTATAAACGTCCGTCCATTTAACACTTAATTATTCGTGTGCCACGTATATATTTTTCTTTTGCTACATATGTTGCCGTCTCAAAATAAAATTAGCTTTAAAAAAAACCTAATTGTTTCCCAAAATCAAAATTCCCTACACCTGCACATTTATTTTCTGCACCTGAATATACACCTAGCCATTCCATTCTCAATCATGAAAACACAATTTAATCAATTGATATCACACATGAACCAATTTATACAATCATAATCAATCAATCAATCTCACAATCACAATTTCAAATGTAAGATACTTGACTAAAATGATAACAAAAAACAACTATGTATTTCTTATAACTGCAAGTCTCACTGAAATTTGGAATCAAAGTTGAGCACATTTTTGGTACTTAATAACATAGTAATACCCTACAACCTGCTCAATCAATATCATGGGACTTCATCATGCGTAGGCAGTGGATACATTTCTACAAGAAATCAAGAAAGGAATTACCTAAAACTTGTTCATTAAATATCTTATTATGCTTATCCAACTCTCTCTTCTTGATTTCCTTATAATGCAAATAAACAGTACAAAATCAGGACAAGATAAAATGCACTCTTTGCATGTTTGTATTTAACTTACAACAACTTTGTTCAGTATAAAGTCTAACCTTGTTCAGTAGAGATAGATTTGTCTGCTGTTGTTGGAGAAATGCCTGGAATACGAAAAAAGAACTTCACTGACTAAATCTAGTAAAAATAAGAAAATTTATTTTATTCTGTAATTCAAAACTGCAAAAGGAAACACTTGGCTAATTTGGTAATTGTTTCCATGATATAAAGTCTAACCTTGTTCATTAAAATGCTTCATAGAATATCAAAGCCAATTTAACTAGGGAATAAGAGGGGGAAACTAAACGAAATACCAACAACGATGCTTAACACGGAAATCTTGTTGAGTTCGGTTTTAAGCTTCATGTTTTCTTAAAATGTTAGTTTGGTGTCCTCTAAACTCCCATATGTAGTTCCTGCCATTTACATAAGATAACTGTGTTTCTAATAAAAAAATAGTGTAAAAGCTCTCATTGTGCAATCATACCAGAACTATGACTAGGGTAACTAAGAAACTGCCATGTGATAATAGAAAGCCTTCGCGGGTCTTTCACAACAGTTTCAGCAACTTGCTTAATTCTACGCTGGTGAACATCCCAGTTGTACACCCGAATGATAGTGACCCGGTACATCAACACCTGATGATTAGGGAAGAGTTCAAATAAAATAGGATAGAGAGAATTATATTTACTAACAGAATCACATAGGGTGTTCCCTTATGTGGTTTTACTAAGCCAACTGTAACTGTTACCTAAGACCAGAACTAATGAACATTGCCATAAAAAACATTATTATTGATATGCAAATTCTCAATAAATTTAACGGACCTCTTCACTTGTGTATTCAAGCACGACATCTGCTTCCACCCATAAATACAGAATCTGACTCCTCAATGCGGGCCGTGAGTATATGCCTTGCGAAACTTTAAAATTGGCTATTAGATTTTGCAACCAGATAAAATGAGGAAAAATGATTATGAACCAATAATGTGAAGAAAAAGTATCAAACACCGTCAAATTGGCTAACCATATTTGATGTGACATTACCAGAGCATTCACATAATCACTCACCCCAATGGGTTACCATCTAAAAAGGCAATTTAAGATTCATAAATAAAATTCAAGTTGTTATCTTACTACAACTTATTCCCGCTCCCCGATTTCTGTAAATGAGGAAAAAAGAAACGGGGGAGTAATAATTTACAGATTAAAGTTGTATGTGTTAAACCTGCTGGTGCTGGAGCCTTTTTATTTTGATGATCGATAATTAGAACAATAGCCCAGAGTATCACAAAAAAAATGGAATTCCAATTCCAAGTGAAATTGGTAGCGATTCAGTATTACTTTCCGTTGACTTTGGAGTTGGAGTAAAACCATTGGTTAATCCTGGTGAAGTCCCTCTTGTTCCTGGTCCAGTTTTGGTTATGCATGATATTTCATCGGAAAAACACAAATATCAGACATCGAATCTCGTACCCATGTCATTGTTACTTTTCACAATTCAGTACGCGGTACCAATATCAGACATTGATCACACTCGTATTCATGTTATTGTAACGTAAATTAGATATAATGATTTCAACTAAAAGAACGGGGATAAGATGGCATATTACTGCATAGCACCAGGAAAGAATGATGAAAAGGAGAATTCTCACCTGGGTACCCTCTAAGGCTTTCCTCTGGGTATAATAACTCTTTGGAATCCAGATATTGGTGTATAACTGAATCAAGAAAAAGAAAATTCAATAATGTGAAAGTTGGAGAAAACCAACTAAACTGCAACGAGGATAATAACTTGGTCTGAATTTATTCTTCGCTTAAGATACGATGTTAAGTGGCCTCCAATATGAAATTCTAGATGACTAAATGAATAATGAACTAAGTTTACCAAACAAATTAAAATGTGCATGAGAATGTGAATACCAAATACAAGTGCCTTTGTTGAAGCAAGTACTAACAGGTAATTCTCATTTGTTGTAATGTAGTACAAAGCAATAGCCATAGCGAAAACACACACAAATGTTAAAAAGTTAACCATGAAGATAAACTACGACAACTCCTTTGAACCCCAATTAGGTTCAAGCACTCTCCCAATAAAAAAAAAAGACCCATCGTACTAACCACCGCCTAAAACAAAAAAACAAACATACGATCATCACATCATCCATTCCACGAATTTTTTCATAACACATCAAGTACAAACTTTCAATAACTGAAATATCAATTGTTCAATGTAACCAGCTGACTTCACTGATCTCAACTAGTATCACTTAAATCTAAGTCTACAACTAATGTACAGTATGAAGCGCGCCGAAAACTTCAGCGATTCTAATGAATTACTTACATCGACTTAAATCTAGGTCTACAAGTGATCTACATTATGTCTGCTGACGTATCTACACAACCCACACAATCATACCAGACATGATTGACTAAGTAAACGATAACATAAACTCATCCAAATGCATTTCAAATGAACAAGAAGACAACAAAAAATTGATGACTAAGTAAAAGAATAACGCAAGCCATAAATACAAAGCTTATTCCCTTTTCTCAACTCATAAATAACACCAGACTCAAATCTGCAATGAGTCCATCGTACAACCATTTTTAAGTTGAAACAAAAGCTAACTTCAAAATAAAATACTCATACAACTTAAGCAAAGGAAAATAATAACAAGCAAAATAATTCATCAAACAACCTTTTAGTCATAGAGACAATTCATCAAACAACTTAAGCAAAGGAAAAGAATAACAAGCACATACCTAAAGCAAAGAACAACCATGCTTTAAAATACCATGCATCAATCAAACTAAATTCAGAGGCATACCCATGCTTTAAAACACTATCAATCAACTAAACAACACAACTTGCAAAAATACCATACAAATAAGCTCAAATCAAAATTCAAAATAAAAAACAAGTAATAGGGTTAGAGTTTATACTTGAATCTTCAAGGATTTGTACTTCACTCTTCTAGGAATTAAACTTCAATCTTCTTCAGCGATTTTAAAATCAGAAACTAAAAATCAATTTCTAGGATTTACAAAATCAGAATATACATAATCTATAAATGGGTTTTTCATAACTGAGATTAAGTTACCCAAACTCAGTAAATTAGGTACTGATTTCAAGTAATAAGGTTTGGATTGATTTATGGTGTGTTAGGGTTCATACCATAAACTCTGTGAAGAAAAAAGGGAATTAAACGAAACTGATGAGACCTTGAATCTCAAGAACAAATGTTAATGGAGTTGAAGGAAAATGACTGGAAATGTGCTAGAGAAGATTGGAAACAGGAAACAATTTTTATTGATTGAAAAGTGTTTTTACAATGGTTGTGGCTTCCTCCCTTTATACCTGTGAAGCTCACGTTTTCCATATGAACCAAACACAAAATACTGACTAAGACAACAGCTAACTATCAACTAATCAACGGCTAATCTACCACTAACTAACGATTAATTAGGATCATTAATGTTTACCCACCCTAAACTCGACAGGTATCGCTAATAACTTGAATATTACTAACTGCACCCATCTCTTATTTCTTCGGCCACACTGGCACTTGAGGCACCCCTCTGAATTAGCTCTGGCACCCCCTGTATAGCTCTGATACATAACAATACCCCCTTCTCAAGAACATCCTTGTCCTCAAGGATGTCAAACCTGACCTCCTACAACAAAACCTGGGAACTGTTGCTGTATAGTTGCCGAATCTTCCCAAGTTGCCTCATCTTCAGACTGCCGAACCCACTGCACCAATATCTTCTTGTGCACAGTCCTCATTCCTGCATCATTTTTGTGAAATACCAGTTTACTTCCCAACACCTTGAATGGTTCTAGTTGATGCTGATCTTCCAACATTGGAAGAGCTTGAGTAGGATGTGCTGATACTCCCAACTTCTTCTTTAAACAGCTCACATGAAACACATGATGTAGTTTACTGTGTGATGGAAGGAGCAATCTATAAGCCACTGGTCCAACTCTCTTTAATATTTGAAAAGGACCAAAAAACCTTGGTAACAGCTTGTGGAAAGCATGCCCAGCTAGAGAACGCATTTGGTAAGGCACCAAGCGCAAATAAACCATGTCTCCAACTAGAAATTACCTCTCAGTCCTCTTCTTATCTGCCTGAGATTTCATCCTTTGTTGGGCTAATTGCAAGTTAGTACGCAACAACTGCAGTATCCTATCTCTGGAGTTCAACTCCTCCTCTACAGCTTCCATTTTGGCAGATCCAACTTCATGTGCAGAGATTAAAGGAGGAGGATAACCATACACAATCTGAAATGGGGTTAACCTTGTGGATGTATGATATGAAGTATTATAACTCCATTCTGCCCATGACAACCACTTAACCCAATCCTGAGGTGTACATGATGCAAAACACCTGAGATAAGTCTCAATGCACCTATTCACCACCTCAGTTTGCCCATCAGTCTGTGGATGATAACCAGAACTCATATTCAACTTGGACCCATTGATCCTAAAGAATTCTTTCCAAAATAAGCTCAAGAAAATTGGATCCCTGTCACTCACTATTGATGTAGGCATCCCATGTAATTTAAACACATTGTCAATGAACACTTGAGCTATCTTAGTGGCTGTGTAAGGGTGATCCAAGGCAACAAAATATGCATACTTGGATAATCTGTCAACCACCACAAAAATCACTGACTTTCCTTTAGATTTTGGCAATCCTACAATGAAGTCCATGCTGATAGAAGTCCATACTTGTTCTGGAATTTGAAGTGGCTGTAGAAGGCCAGGAGGAGAACAAGTCTCATACTTGTTTTGTTGGCACACCTCACATTATGCTACAAATTCCTTAATATCTTTTTTCATTCCAGCCCAGTAGAATGTTCTTTTAACTCTCTGAGTAGTCTTAAGAACCGCATTGTGCCCAGAAACTGGACTAGCATGCATTTCCCCCAACACTTTTGATCTCCACACAGAAGCGGGACTCAATAAAATTCTTCCCTTGTACTTGACAAGTCCATTATCAAAACTATAATGCTGAGAAGGAAATGTACCTGTATAATGATAAGCTTTGATCAGATTAGTGATATATTCCTCTTTTTCTAAGTGTTGGCGCAGCTCATCCATCCAGCTGTAATAAGGATAAGAGATAGCCAAGATTGCATGCTCAGGCTCAGTTGCATGCATTCTGGACAATGCATCAACAACATTGTTTTCACTGCCCCTCTTGTACTGTATCTCATAGTCATACCCCATTAGCTTACTCACCCATTTCCTTTGAAAAGTAGTATTAGCCTTCTGATCCAAAAAATATTTCAGACTATTGTGATCTGTCTGAATAATGAAATGTTTTCCTTGTAAATAATGCTCCCAATTTTTAATGGCATGCCCAATTGCCATTAGTTCTTTCTCATAAACAGAAAGGGCAGCATTTTTTGTTCCCAAAGCCTGACTAAAAAATGCTATTGGCCTATGATTCTGCTGCAGCACTGCTCAATGCCTGTGTCAGAAGCATCACATTCTATGAAAAATGACAGGGAGAAGTTAGGTAGAGATAGCATCTGTGGACTGATCATAATCCTCTTAAGCTGGGCAAAGGCTTCTACTTCTTCTGGAGTCCATGCAAAATTATTCTTCTTAGTCAACTCAAAAAGAGGTTGTCATATTCTACCATACCCTGGGATGTACTTTCTGTAATACCCAGTTAGACCCAGAAACCCCCTCAATTGCTTCAAACTGGTGGGTTGTGGCCATTCTTGCACTACTTTGAGCTTCTCAGGGTCAGGTGCCACTCCAGCATTACTGACAATATGTCCCAGATACTGAATTTGTCTTGCAGCAAATTTACATTTGGATTCCTTTAACAGCAAATGATGAGACTGCAACTTGTCAAAAGTAAGTTGGAGATGAGATAAATGTTCCTCCCAATTCTTACTATACACAAAGATATCATCAAAGAATACTAGGATGAACTTCCTCATAAAAAGCTTAAATATCTAATTCATTAGACTCTGGAATGTAGCAGGGGCATTAGTGAGCCCAAAAGGCATCACCAAGAACTCATACAAGCCTTCATGAGTTCTAAAGGCTGTCTTATGCACATCAGATGGAGCCATTCTGACTTGGTGATATCCAGACCTCAGATCCAATTTAGAAAATACTTGGGCACCAAATAGTTCATCTAGTAAATCATCTATCAGAGGGATAAGATAGTTATACCTCACTGTCATACTATTTAGGTCCCTGTAATCCATGTACATTCTCCAAGCACCATCTTTCTTTTTTACTAACAAGACTGGAAAAGCAAAAGGACTCTGACTGGGTCTAATTCCTGAGCTTAGTAGATCTCTAACTGCTTCCTCAATTTCATTCTTCTGCAATGGCCCATATCTATAAGGCTTTTTATTAACAGGCTGTGAATTGGGTATTAGAGGAATGTGGTGATCACAATTTCTTGAAGGAGGAAGTGAGTCAGGAATAAGAAATAAATCCTTATACTCTTGTAATAGTTGTTGGAGACCTTCATTCTCTTGAGGTGACAGATATGAGTTGCTTATTTCATCTCTTCCTTCCACATTGTACAAAATATAAGCAAATTTTGTTATATATAACATTTTCTCCACTTGTTTCACAGAAACAACATCTGGATAAGGTGGTGGAGTCACCAGCTGTTCAATAATATGTGACTGACCCTGCACAGTGAATTCCAGAGTCAATTTAGAGAAATCCCAAATGAGTGTGGAAAGTCATTGTACTCCTAGGACTATATCACAACCTCCTAGTGGCAACATCTGGAGATCAATCTTTCCCTTATAACTGCCCATCTCCAGGGGTAAATTCTTAAATAACCCACCTCCTTTAACTGTACCATCAGCCACCATGACACTCACTACATTCTAATAATGTGGTGTCCAGTTCAATTTCTTAATGAGTCTGGAATCTACAATGTTATGTATGCTGCCAGAATCCAACAACACCTTCACTTCTATTCCTTTGAGTTTTCCAGTGACCTTCATTGTGTTAGAAGTAGTGAAATTATTAGCTCCAAATAATGCACACTCACTTAACTGAATGGATGCCAATGTTGCTGGTGAATGAGCATTATCCATACTTTTATTTGCAATGTCAGCATTCTCCTCTTCTGACAATTCCTCCACTATGTCTAACACCAAGGCTTGAGCATTTCCAGATTTAGATGCTCTTTCCTTACAGGTATGTCCTCTAAACCATTTTCCATTGCAGTAATAACACAAGTTATTCAAGGTTCTATCAGTTACTGTTGAGGGAGAAATCTTCTTGTATTCCAATCTAGGGACACTCTTTGCTGGATTTGTGTTTACTATGTTTGTATTCTGGTTATACACTTTGTATGTTGTTTTTGGTGCATAAGAACTCAAGGCTCTTAGTTTAGAATCTAATTGAGATCCTATAGTTATAGCTTCATGAACTGTATCTGGTTTAAGTAATTGAACATCATACTTAAGCTCATCTTTGAGTCCACCAATGAAACAGCTCTTAAGAGCTTCTTGGGGAATTCATGTAGTCCTGATAGCAAATTTTCTAAAAGTAGAGACATAGTCTTGGTAAGTACCTGTCTGCCTTAGTTTGAATAGAGAAGATGTGAAGTCCACATAATCAGCTGGACCAACTTCTTTGCAAAGTTCTATAACAAATTCATTCCATGGAGGATTAGAGTGATCATATCCCTGCCAATAGAACCACTGTAGAACATCACCTTCCAATTGAAAAGAAGCTGTGGTTACTCTTTGATTCATTGGAACTTCATAGAATCTAAAATACTGCTCTACTCTATAGATCCTTTCCTTGGATCATCTCCTTTGCTGAATCTGGGAAGTTCTACTCTTGGCTGTGGAATATTTCTTCCAGGTATGCTGTTAACTTCCCTTCTCTAGTTCCTGTGTTTATCTGGAGCATCAATACTATCGATTCCTACTGGAGGAGATTGATTGTCATGCCTAGTTTGAGTGTGGCTACCATTATCTCTAAACTCTTGCATAAAATTGTTCATCTGTACACTCATGGTACTGATTTGATTGGATACATCATCCATTATGTGAGTAAGTCCATCAACTCTACTAGTAACTCCATTGAGTCCTAGGGATAGACCTGCCATTCTATCATTGATACTCATCACTTCATTGTTGAATCCAACACATCTTTCTTCCAGATTTGTTATTCTAGATGTGTGATTTGCCATTGTTAAGAGTTGAGAATCAATTAAAATTCGTATGATATTTCACTCAAGTTCTACAGCTCTGATACCAATTGATGAGACCTTGAATCTCAAGAACAAATGTTAATGGAGTTGAAGGAAAATGACTGGAAATGTGCTAGAGAAGATTGGAAACAGGAAACAATTTTTATTGATTGAAAAGTGTTTTTACAATGGTTGTGGCTTCCTCCCTTTATACCTGTGAAGCTCACGTTTTCCATATGAACCAAACACAAAATACTGACTAAGACAACAACTAACTATCAACTAATCAACGGCTAATCTACCACTAACTAACGACTAATTAGGACCATTAATGTTTACCCACCCTAAACTCGAAAGGTGTCGCTAATAACTTGAATATTACTAACTGCACCCATCTCTTATTTCTTCGGCCACACTGGCACTTGAGGCACCCCTCTGAATTAGCTCTGGCACCCCCTGTATAGCTCTGATACATAACAGAAACGAGTTTTAAAGAGATCCTAAAGATATTAGAAATCAAAACTTAGAGAGGGTTCGTCATATCGATTTTGTTTGATAAAATTTATGAGTGAGTGGTTTTTCTGAGAGAGGGGTTTTATGAGGAAAGAGAGGCGCGACTGGAAAAGGGAGATTAAATAAAAACCTAAGTATAAAAATATATATTTGAGGGATGTACGGAATTTTGTCTGAAAAGTAATTGGGGAAAATAACAGATTTGAATTAAATGAAACTCAATTCAAAATCAAGTTTGTGAGATAGAGATTGGGAGGGAAATTTGGGTGGTGGTTGAAATTAGGTGAGAGAGATTAGATGATTGAAAAAAAAGAGGGAATTTTTGGGGCAATGAATTTTAATTGAAATTAAAATTAGAATTAAAATCATATATAAAATTTATAATTAAACTTAATATAAGGTCCTAAAGATTGAAAAATTTACAACTACGCCATACTTTGAGACAACTGGAGTGTAGCACAAACGTCTCTTAATTAATGCAATATATTTTGTTCATTTCAGACGCTTATATGTGTTTTAGCATTAGAAACTTATATAAACGTCTCAAAACAAACAATATGTCTCTAAATACCAAATATGGTGTAGTATGCATTATGCGGAAAGATGGAATCTCTATTAACACCACTAGCACTGGTCTAATTGCAATGTCTTTTGCAGGAAGCTGCATTGGAGCCATACTCCTCTTGCCGAATCATTGGAAATGGAGCAAAAGAAGGAGATAATCTAGCTCTCCAGCGAACTAAAAAATTGCAGAAAGCCTACGTGGATTTTAAATTATAGATGATTTGTTTCTCTCTTACATCAAGAAAGGATATCAAAGGGAAATGCAAGGAAGGTTCTCTCTGAACTTCCACATGAGTATCAATTAACATGTTTACAAGGTTTCTAATACTTTGCCAGCTGAAGTACTAAGTCTAGCAACATTCAACTGGACCAGAATTACATCATTTCTAGACATCAAACTTCTAAGGAAAAAAAACTTAAATTTGGACCTGTCCAATGGAAACAATCCTGACGCAAAAAAGTTGAGCAGCAAGCTTACATTTTATTACAAAAAAGAAAAAATCAAATCAGATCGGATCGGATCCATACAAAGCAATTGAGTTAGGAAAAAAACCCAATAACAAAACCTGTAATGTCACTTTATTTATTTATTTTTTATATAAGATCCATACAAATCAATTGAGTTAGAAAAAAAACAAACATTATTCTTTTTATACGAGGTACATACTATAAGTAAGGAACTTGTGATGTCACTTAGAGCGTCTACAATGGCTGGATCAAATAACGGACCAAACCCATTTATGATCTTTGGTCCGTCAAAACTATACCACAGCAGGACGATTAGATATGGTCTATGGTCCGTTTTTCACACTGTTCAGGAGTATATTCGGAAAATTTTTTGGACCAAACCCATTATACTCGAGCAGTGGTGTAGTTAACCGCCTGACTCTAGGCGGGTGTGTAGTGAACCGCTTGATGCCAGGCGTTATTCTAGCGTAACGTTTGAAAACACGGGCGTTAACCAAACCTCCGTCTGATCAAGCGTCCACCTAAGATTACGCCTGATGGAGCGGGCGTCTAGGATCACGCCCACTAACAGGCGGTAACCAAATCACCGCCCCATTGAAGCGTAACGCTAGAAAACCTCCTATGTCTAAACATAATGCTAAGGCACCACCCAACAGGGAGCGTGCGTCTGATGCTCCGCCTAGTTCTAGGCGTGCCCCTAGGCGTCCACCTGGATAATTTGATTTGTTTACCTTCTGATTTTGTTGCCGTTCTGATTTTTTTACCATTCTGATTTGTTACCGTTGATCAACGGCTATAATTTGTATTATGATACACCTATAAATGAATTTATACCTCTCATTCCCATTTCAAATCCACAACTTTTCCATTTCATAGAAGATTTATAATCTCTCGTTTTCATAATTATGGATTACGAAAATTTTAGGCTTAATGTAAAGAATTTTACCGTAGAGGAAGATTTATCCCTATGTTGAAACATATTATTACATTATCCAGCAAGGGGTCATGAACGTCGGATGAATGGTTCAATGAGCATGGAATGGTTAGAACATATCCATGCTAACTTTTGTAATGAAACTGGTAACCCCAATAACCGGAACAGAGCAGGCTTTTTTTGTCGATATATGAAAATAACAAGGGGAGTACTAGAATTTTCTACTTTAACCGCTAAGGTGAATGAAAGAAGAAAACAAATTTAATTTACAAAAATTAAAAGAAATTACCTTGATTAATACCGCTTGGGTGTTTGCAATAAGTTGAGCGGAGCCTTGATTTGAAGGGAAAAACGTAGGCGGATCTTTGGGGTATCGTCAGTGAAGAAGAGGGTTCACAAGAGGAGACGGAAGAGGGTTGGTTCACATGAGAAAATTAGGGTTCAGGAGAAAAAATAGTGGTGCGGCTGGAGAAGAAGGGAGGGTTTGATGGGGCGGGACGCTAACACTTCGCTTGGAGTTGTAGGCGTGACGCTAGGACACCGCCCTTGTTTTTCATCTTGCACGCTTCTCTCGCACATCACACAATCGATCGGGCATAATGCCAGGGTACCGCTCCATCAGACGTTTCTCTAGTAAAGTGCCCGTCTCTTGGGCGTGCGTCTAGGAGTCCGTCTATCATCAGGCGTAATTTTTGTTACCATCCCACTTCAAACGTTCGACTAGACGTCCGCCTCACACAAGCGTTACGCTAGACAACCACCCGTCTCAACAAGCGTATATCCAGACGCCTGCCCAACAACACGTGTTATACTGAAGTACCGTCTGATCATTTTTAATCTTTGAGCTGTTGTTTTTGAGCCGGACCAAAGAATAAAATTTTTACTCTTTACTCTTTGATAATGGTCTTACCATTGTGGATGCCCTTAGCAGAGTATGCACGCTTGTCTCGAGTGATTCCGCCTCTGAATATACCTTTTATCAATTTTATGAAGAAAATGGAAAACAACTGTTCACGATAAGAACACACTTATTCTAATATTCATGCAACCAAATGGTTCTTATCTTATGTTCCATCAAAACTATGACTCTTTTAAGTTTAATTAGCTGTTTGATGATGATTGAATACCAAAAATTGAATATTCCCACTTGAATTTTGTCGACGCTTGACGGTACATACGGGGCTCATCAAAATAAGTTGAATATTCTCATAAGCTGGAAAAATTCTGAGTACAACTGTGCTAGTGAATAATTAAGTAAACCAAGGTATAATTTTAATATTTGAAGTTATGAGTTAAACTCAGTTAGTGAGATATCGACAACATAAGAAATTAATTAACGGAGCATCAGTTGTTGGTTTCGATAGATATAATTTGGAATTCTACGAAAACAAAATAAAAATAAAAAATAATTTGCTTGATGTCACGACATTTATATATGGACGGATTATGTTAATCAGCGAATGAAGTTTTGTCGATATCGTTAAATTGATACTCCTTCCGTTTCAGAAAAAGAGTAACTTTTCCTATTTACACAATTATTAAGATAAAGATAAAAAAAATAGTTTTTCTAATTTATTTTTAAATTTACCCTTAAATGAAGAAGATGATGAAAGATGAAGGAAACTTTAAAAAAAAAATAGTTTTGAAAGTTTATCATAATAAAAATGAAGGTAACTCTTTGGTTGGAACAAAAATTTAAAGAAAAAGTAACTCTTTTTCTAAAACGGAGAAAGTATTATCTTTCGACTAAATA
The DNA here is from genome assembly GCA_023531435.1 of Papaver californicum. Taxonomy (NCBI): domain Eukaryota; kingdom Viridiplantae; phylum Streptophyta; class Magnoliopsida; order Ranunculales; family Papaveraceae; genus Papaver; species Papaver californicum. The sequence goes on along the minus strand of JAJJMC010014296.1, from coordinate 133,008 downwards.
AAATTAATTAAAAATTACATTATTAATATATATTCTACCATGTTTTCTTCATTAGGATTACGTTCCTTTTAGAATTTACCGTAGATGATTTTCAAAAATAGTTAGATGGTTTTTAAAAGAAGAATAAAAACGTAGTGTTATTTCCACAGGAAATGCTAAGCCACCACTGGATATCTCCCAATAGATTGATTCAGCCTATTATATCCAGATATCGTGACCGTCTCGGTTTTAAGAAGGTTACTGGCTTAATATGGTGATTTAACTTGGCACACACAACCCAATCATCATTTTATCATTTGTGTACACCTAATCAAAGATATAATTGTAGGGTTTCAGTTGAAATTAATGTATTTTGATTAATGCATGGCAGCCTCTGATAACCGGCAACCTTAAGTATATACTATCAGAAGAGCTCTTGATCGAGGTGGTTTAGGAATTAGAAAACTTAGTATCATTAATCGGGGATGTTCGGTAAAAATTATGATTATAGATAATCATGAAAAATGATTATATTATTAATTATTTTTTTAATAAATATTAACACATATTATTGGAATAATTGATTATCTTAGAAAAATACTCTCGAAGAGGAGAGAAAAAAATGACGATCTAAGAACTTTTTTTTAGTCCACTATTATTTTTTTGTCTCTCTCTTGATAGTTTAGAGAAAATAAGGAAAAAAATATATTTTATTTTTATTAAAAAAAATTTTAATTATGATAATTTTTATAAATAATTTTTTTCTATTGATAAAAATAATAAGTTTTTTTAATTATGATATCAATTATCATAAATTTTAATAAACATCTATAAAATGGATTATGAACTGGATAATTAATTATGGACTCATAATCCATTATAATAATAGTTACCAAACTAAATCATTATCTTTTCTAAAAAAGTGGTGGCGGCGGCTTGGGAGGGAGAGGGACTCTTTATGGGAAAAAGTTATATTGGAAAAATATGATTTAGCTGACTTGGGGTGGCGTTCTAAAGTTCCTAGTAATGCTCATGGTGTTAGTTTGTGGAGAAATATATCGGAAGTTGCTGATGATTTTTTCTCTCAAACTCAGTTCAAGATCGGCAGAGGCGATCGTATTCGTCTGTGGGAAGACAAATGGTATTTGCAAGGGCCTCTATCCATCTCGTTCCCAAGATTATACGCTATTTCCAACAACAACCATTGGAGTCTGAATCTCTCTCGGAGACGACTTTATGATGCTGAGATAGCTGAATATTCAGAGGTTATCTCTCTTCTCAATAACATTATTTTCTATCCTAGTGAAGATGATGAGTTGGTCTGGATAGGCGACAAGTCAGGATCGTTTTCTGTCAAGTCTGCTTATGCTATTGAGGCGAATGACACGGCTAATTTGGTTTTTCCCAAAAAGAAAATTTGGTGCCGCGATTGGCTCCACAAGACTGGTTTCTTCTTATGACAGTTTTCTTCGATACTAGAAATCTTCAGTTGTTGGAGTTCCTTTACTACTACTTCTAAGGGTAAGGAGGTGTGGAGGTGTGGAGGCGAATCCCAGCTAGTATTTGCTGGAATTTGTCGATTGAGAGGAATGCTAGATGTTTTCAGGGAAAAAAGAAATCAATTGACGCAATTATTGTTGATTCTAAGATTAGAACTTTTCACTGGGATGCTGACTCTCCTTTTTTGGTTCCTTTGTAGATTCGAGATGTGATTTCGAACCGGAAGAACTTGGTGTTCGAATCTCCTTAACGTGGTTTGTCTTGTTTTGGGTTTTCTTTTTGTTTCGTTTTCGGTTCCCTTCGCTTGGTGGCTTCCTTACTGTCACAGTTGTATTTTTTTTACTTTTCTTCTTAATATAATTTCTATTTATGGAGCAAAAAAATAATTAAAATATATACTATCACCTTTCTAGAGAAAGAGGAAATATTTTATTTTTAATAAGCAACGACTAATGTTTTTTTTCTTTTTGAAAAAGATAAAATTTATCCAACGTGCAGAAAAGGCACTTAAGAGACACAGTATGTAAACTAACCAAAAGGCAAAACTTAAGAAATACGATATGTAAGCAACAATTAATATTAGTGGTTAGTACGTAGCGTCAACCAATAACCATCGGCATACAGTGGAGGAGCTGACGTGCATGGTGTTATGTAGTAGACGATATCATTGGGTGAATATGTTGCTTGCTAGTTAGCTGGTGTTTTGTGCCTCTTGTTCAAGATTTTGACGCATTGAGTTTAATTTCTCACTGTCATGTTACAGAAAGATTAAAGAAAAACACTTGTCGTGGCCTTAATTACTTGAAAGATATTTAACGACATTTGCAATGACACAGTTAGTAGTTAGTACCGATCTAAAAATCAATCCAAGATGATAGTCGTTGAAAATGAAATGAGATTAATAAGATAACTCAATCTCATGCAACAAAAGAGAATTAGCTGGCTATAATTATTACATCCGAAGTCTTTAGGCATCATTTTCTCTATGATGATGGAGGATGACGGCAATAAAACTACGACCAATTCCAAGTCTTCCGGCGTAATTCAATAACAGAATATGTGGCTACGTACGTACCTTGTATAGTTACTATTAAGAGCATTTCCAAGAGAAAGACGTTATATTTATATTTTAACCGATTATACTATTTTTTTTTAAATCATCTCCAATGGAAACTTAAATAGAAAATGTGAAATTTATGTGGCAGATTGTTGGCATCCTTTAGCTCATCCTCTTATTTTAGATGATTTCCAATAGGATTTAGACAATCCAATAGGTATTTAATTCCCTAATAAACAAGAAAAAAAGTGCTCTACCTATCAAAAATGACAAGTGTAAGTTGTTACGGAGATGATTATCTTCAACTTCCTAAAACTAAGAAAAGTTTAAATAAAAAAGAGTAAATAATATTTTCTTTATCCATCCGCATATGAAGGATGCCAGTGTCCCATAGAAGATGCTCTAAGATATCCAAATTACACATACACCAATCAAATAACCACTTAACTTTTTTGACTAAAATTAACTTGTTAAGGGAAGAACTAATCTATAAAACTAGATGACCGTTGTCACGGTGAGAGGCCGATAAAACCATATAAGAGTAATGTAATATATCATATATACATATATATACATTCTTTAAAAGAGTGTGTATAAAAATGCACTTGTTTTAATTAGTGCACACATATTTAGAATCCTGACTCAGCAAATGGTTGATTCTGATCTGCTTTGTGCATGTTTCCAAGAGTAATATGGGACTTGGATTATTATTTTTTTGTTTGTTTGCTAGATTTGAAGTAATGGCTTATATGTTGGGAAATAAAAATGGTTATTACTAAAATTAAGAGTTTATTTCTTAAATTAATTTTATTACTATAATTAGCTTGATGGGTGCTAGGATCACTAGTCCAAACTTGGGTGGAATTATAGCCATCCATTTTCACTTCTTAGTGAATGAGAAACCTTTGGTTATCCCACATTGGGCAAACCAAGGAGGAAGTTCATGCATATTACCACAAACGTTCTATATAAGGAAAAGAACTAGTGGATTGGATATGGACTTGGGAAATGGACTAGTGGGCAAATACATACATGTGCACGAAGCACCGCAGGCCGCGGGCTTGCGGAGCTTGCGGTGCTTGCGTGTGCTTTTGCGTGTGTTTTTGCGTGTGTTTTTGGCGTGAGCCTTGGCGCGAGCCTTGGTGTGAGCCTTGGTGTGAGCCTTGGCGTGAGTTTGATGTGTGCTTGGCGCGTGCTTAGTGTGCCTGCGAGTGCACACGTGTACCCATCAATGAGAAAACGTTTCTTTACTTTAAATAAATATTTTACCGTTTTAAATTAAATGAAAAATAAAATCATAAATATTTGTTTTAATTAAAAATCTTAATGGGGATTTAATATTTCAAATTAAATTTTTCACCGTTTTAAAACTCAAAAGATTACTTCTCCTATAAAAGAACAACAATGCTAAGGTTTTCGTTTACTCCAGTCGCAGCCACTGTCCTGACGACTTTTCCCCTCTTCCTGCTTTGATTTGCGCACTAGAATTTACTTTCATTTTTTATACATCTTCTGTTAAGTTCACAACGGGCCAACGAGCTTTGCTAGCTGGGTTGGTATCAGGTGATTTTATCCTGAATTCAAGTTTATCACTGAAAGGGTATAGCAGCATCTTCCTGAAGGTGTACCTAGCAAATATTGAGTTAAGGGCAGTCTGTTGAACAGGCGACTTCACCTCTCTGTGCTTGAGTGTGTGTACTGCTTCATTCTAACCCTCCCTTAATCATCTTCAAGTTCTCTGCTGTTTGTGTTTCTCTGTTACAGGAAGGTACTTATCCAACAATATATTTATATGCAAACCTAATCACACAACTGTCAAGTTGATAGGTATATAATGCAATAGCGGAACCGGAAAAATAGAACTAAGAGGGCTAAAATAAAATTCTATAAACATATTAGATTTAATGTACTAAATAAATATTATTTAGGTGGACTAAATATTAAATATATGATAAATTATAGAGGTTTTGTACCGTTATTATAATTTTAAGGGGTTAGAGTCAGGGTTAGTCACCCTTGATATAATGGCATTTTGTGGAGCAGTTTTAAGATTCAATGACATATGAAGTACCAATCTAAAAATATAGCCAAGATGATAGACGTTGAAGATGAGATTAAGACATATGATAACTCAACCGTAACAACATGATGAAATAGCTCAAGTTTATCTATCCAAATTATTTGGGCATCATTTTTTCCATGCATGATGCTCGAGAATGACGGCACCAAAGTTGTGATCGAGTCCAAAATCTCCTCGGAATAATTCAATAACTAATTACTAATTAAGCTGATTTGCTGGGTGCAGATCTTTAACAATTAAGTTTACACTGATCATCCAAAATTCAACAGATAATACGGTGTATAAAAATGCGATGCAAAACAAAAACATTAAAGAAAAGAAAACCAAATAAAAATGTGAAGGTTGAACCTATCATAGGGCCGGGCCGTCTAAAGATAATAATTTATGCTAAAGGTAACAAATGGGAAATTTGGCAATACAAAACAAAAACATTATATAGGATAGCATGGAGACAATATCGGTATAATGTTAGGTCATTACATCAATATCTCTTTATATAGAACCGAGGTCTTTTAGATAAAACCTTATACCTATAACTAAAGATATGATTATTTTTGTTTCTTGTTGTTCAGTTACAAATATGATAATTTAAGTTACATTTTAATAAAAATATACCCATAGAAATATTTTATACATAAGAGATTGTAAAAAACCGTAATAAAATAATTCATTACTTGGCAAAGGAAATATTACAAAGGAGTAACATGATATAATGTGCATGGAACATAATTTTTGGCACCCTTAAACAAATTACAAACCAAGAAAAACAGACCGACCGACCGACGACCACACCCCCTCAAAACAACTGTAATAATAAACATTATATTTATGCTTCACGAAAAAAACACACACACTTAAATTCCAAGTAGCAAACCTCTGTTTTCTTAAGAACTTGAGAAATCATGGCTTAATTTTCTTTCTCTTTCTTGGCCTTATGCTTCATGCTGATCTCTTGCTTAAAAGTTCGTCGGCTTTCCTTTTCGGATAGAAGCCAGCGGTTCTTTGAATTCAATACAAGAGGCCAATACGTGGCACGTACCATTTGAATAAACAAAGGAAACTCCTCGAGAAGAAAAAGGTACATAGAAATTAAACCTAAAATGGCTATTGGAATTGGAGTCCATGGATATCGCTTTCGAAGAGCTAGGAATAATGCTGCACCGAAAGCTACCAATATGCTGGCCATAGAAATGAATAAATTTGCAAGACCAAGTATGAGTTTCTGTGGAAGAGATACCAGGAAATCCTCTTCAGCGTAACGAGAGGTCATGATTGCTAAAAACATAATAACCGAGGTGATTGACGAGAATAGAGCTACAGCATCTGCTAGCGCAAACATTGCAAATGTGTTCTTCTTATAGAAAACTGGGAATCCATTTAGAGTGCTATCAAGATCACTAACATTACCTCCTGGGGCAGTGAATGCAGCTGCAAATGCAACAGTAGCAATAAGGGTCCCAACCACCATACACGATCCAGAAGTCTCTTTCATCCATTTTTCTCCTGCCGCCACTAACTTCTTGTGTTCCTCAGTAAATAAAAATTGAGCTGTTTCCCCATTAACATTTCTCATGTGTTTCAAGAATGGATGTACCATACTTTCAATACCCTGATAAATTATGAAACCACGTAGAAAGATTTAGCGGTAAATTATGATGAAGCTCAAGCGAGCTAATATTAGCAAGACATCTATGAGTATTAATTCCGGCTGTATAGTGGATGTTACCTTATACCACTGTGTTTCTCGTTGCATCTGTAAAGCAGCACCCGACACTGTATTGAGTTGGTAAGAAGGTGCGATTTTGGCAACGTAGTGTAGAATGTTGTTACCATTTTCATCTACTTTAGAGAGTAAATCATCTTTTTGATCTTTACCGGCTTCCAATATGAGATTCAAAATCTTTTCATTTCGTTCTGCAATGGCTATTTGTATCAGTGTTTCACCTCTCAAATCATGTGAAATGACAAAAGGAAATCTCTTCAGACACTCCTCAATGAACTCAGTGATCCCATATTTTATAGCCATATTTACGGCGGATGTTTTGTTAAGAAAATCAATAACTTCCGTGACAGTGGTTGTTTTCCCGTCGATTTGTTCTAGCATCTCTTTAACCAAATTAACGGCTTGTTTGTGCATCAGTTTGTCGCTGTACAGACGTTTCACAAGAGGCACTTGAATAAAAGAAAGAAAATTGATCAGACAGAAATATAATAATTTTTTCAGTTTGAACTTTATCATTCCTTTTTTACAAGAGAACTTGAACAAAAATCACCTCGTGTATAGAAAGGCATGATGTATCCAGAGATGAACTTTATCATTCCTTTTTTACTCTCTGTGGAGACGAATGAGAGTTTATCTGTCTCGTCATTTTCATTTTCTTCGTTTCCTATTATTTGGCTATCTGAACTATCCGGAGGATTTTCTTCGTCTCTTATGGGAACTTGAGAACTCTCTATTTGGTTTTCTTCGTCGTCGTCTCTTATGTTGCTTTCGAGGTTCTCCGGAGGACTCTCTTCGTCTTCTTCTTCCGAATCAAGCTTGTCATATGGTGAATGCATGTTCACACGAATCACTGCGTCATAAAGATATGCAGTTACACATGATTGACATACCAATGAGAGAAAAAAGAGAAATCAACCCCCCAAGTACAGTATAGTACAAGGAGGATACTAAGAAACTGAAAGCAAAGCTCAAGTGAGTATATCTAACATGAATAGATGAAGCGTTGCCACCATGGTAACCTGGTTCCGCTAAAAAATGAAAACGGCCTGCAGATGATCGACTCTAATGCGTACAAATCTCTTTTTTCGATTTTCTCCATGGCCAATTTTGGAAACCGTCTAACAATCGAAATTGCCACATCTACAAACAGCACGTTAAATTAGTATTCATAGATTAGCTAGCTTATTAAATTCTCCTCATGGTAGAAACTATCATGCAATAAATTTTCCTTACGCACCAAAGAAACTGGCTTCAATCGCGCAGCATAAAAGCTTAGCACCTTGACCACCGGAGAATAGATTTGGGTAGTACTTTCGAGTTTGAGTATAAAGATACTCAACAGTCTTATTTTGTCCGTCCGACACATTTGAAATTGCAGTTTCAAGTGGTATATTTCCCTCATTATCGCGTAGCTCTATCAATTTGCGATTTCTCTTTACCATCAACTTAACAGTTTTATTAACATTTCCGTGTGAGGCAGCCATGTGAAGTGCTGTGAAACCAGATTTTTCCTTTATTTCAAGAACATCTCCGGGTACGAATTTCACAATCTCCTCCGTAAAATCCCACTCTTCAAACTTGACAGCTACATGCAATGCTGTTTCTAAATCACTTGTTATTGGTTTTCTTATTGCTTCTGGATGAGCCTCAAAAAATTCTTTAGCATCATCCCAGAAACCACAAAGTGCCGAGTAAAACAGATCCGTGTATTCTTCAACAACATAAGAAACGGTAGCATTTTCTGTACTTGACATGGATGCAAGAAGGAAACATACAATCAAAATTAATCAAACTATGATAATAATTCTGTAACCGTACGATATTATCAAGTAAGACATAACTTACCAGTAGTTTTTTGCTTCTTTCCGTCATCAGCTTTCACTTTCTTGTCACCAGGTTGGTTTGATAATGCCTTGTTTGTACGTTTTAGCACTTCCTCTAGTCCTTTGTTAAAATTTGTTGTTAACGACTCTAGCAAATGCTGTTGGTTTTGTGCTTGAGTCTCTAGCATTTGTCTCTGGTTATGAGCAAGAGAATCGACAAGTTTGCTAAGCATCAATTCGATACCAGCAATATTACTTGATTCAACCCTCTGCAGCACTGCACCTTGAGATTCATGATTATGTTCATCTCCATCTCCATCCCTAGTAGTAGTAGACATCGTGAGTGAGTGAAAACTACCGCTAGGAGAGATGTAGCTGGAGAGACGATCGAAGAGAGACCGAGGGAGGGAGAGAGAGGGAGACGGGGTGAATGAAATGAAACGAAAACAGATAGCTATATATAGATATTGAACGGAGGCCGTTTTAACTATGCAAGTATACCGTTAAAACCTGACGCCTTGACCTGCCTATATTCCAGCTCGATGGGAATTACGTCGTGCGCAACAGGTAGTGATGCTGTGACAGCCGTAATGATGATTACACCAGTATTAACTAATAAGGTTCATGATTACTATGAAGGGGAAGTGTTAGTATTAAGTATTAAACATGATATATAATGCTCATTTGACTTCCTTTTGTTTATCTGTTTTTTTTTGTTTTTTTTTGTTTTTGTTTTTTTATATATAGCAACTCAACATTGATCGATCCACTAATCCCCCAACAGCACCATTATTTGTTTGAAATTAATTTTAAGTTAATGGTTTTTTCTTGAAAATATATTTGCTGAAAGATTAATGCACTAATTCTGTATCATTTTCAAATATTTAAACAGTAGTATGGTTCGCCACATAATATCTGCAATATATTAGAGATCACGATTTTTAAAAAGAAAAACAGGTGGTCTATTAGAGGATTGTTTTTTTCGTTAATTGATATTTGGTGCTTAGGTTTTGACAACCTTTAGTCTATGGTATAATATTTGTCAAATGGTAAGGCTTGATACCTGGACTAGACGTTGACTTACATTGACTAGGTTAAGTCTAATTTTAATTAATTTTGGTTATTTTTATTTCAATATTACAAATTTATTCTTAGATCCAACGATTCCTAAAAAAAACATTAAATCAACAGTTAAAGATAGATATTTTGGGATCGAGAATATTCATCAGCCATTGAGTTGATTTTTTTCTCCTTTTTTTTCTTCGGCTTCTCCTCCTTTTGTTGCTCATCTGCTAATGAAATTAAGAAACAAGAATAAAGATTTTGAGATCGAGAATAAAAGGGAAACAATAAGGATATGTTGCTGGTAATGGTACTGATTTTAGTAAAGCAAAAGAAGAAGAAATTATGAAGTAGAGAAGATGAGAAGTTAGGATTTTCAAACTGATTTGAGATTTTGCAAAATTGAGAAGAGAATTGAGTATTGAAAGATGAAGAAGCATGAGTTGTGATTTAATTGAATTTTGAAAGTTGACTTGTTGAAGAATCAAGAAATTATGGTTTTTGGTGTTCTTCCCCAAATTGTATTGAAATTAGGTTTTGAGATTTATGTTGTTGCTCCCATTAATGGGTTTTGGGTTACTCTGATAGTGCTGAGAGTTCAAGTATTGCAGTTGATGTTTGGGAGAGATGGAGGGAAGGTGTGTGAATATATTTGGATTTTCATTATCTTAATTTTTAGATGGTTTGTGTCGAGGAGATTGAGACAGTGAAGAACAAGAATCAATCGAGAGTGAAGAAATAAACATTGGGTCTAAAGTTGGATTTTGAATTGAGCTCGAATTATAGTCCCTAGTAGTGGATTTCCGATACAAAACAGGCAAGATGGTGGTGTTTACCGCCATTCAAATTGAGGAATAAAAAGAAGCTTTGTTGGCCGAGAATGGTGGATGTTTGTATCTGTTTTGATTATTTGAGATGATTTTAATGTTGGGTTGTCTTGATTGTATGATATATATGCAGGGAAGGATATTGAAATGGCTTAAAAATACAAACAACTCTATCCTGAATCACCAAAGTTTTTTCACTGATTTTGTGTTCGAGTGTAATGAGATTCTAAGCTTAATTTTAGGGAAGGGTATAAATATAAACTCATATGATAATTAGGTTTTATATTTTTTAATAATTATTAAATAGAAATTTAAACCTAACCTAGTCAATGTAAGTTAACGTCAATTCCAGGTACCAAACCCTAACATTGGATAAATGTTAGACCAAAGACTAAAGCTGGTCAAAACCTAAGTACCAAACATCAACTAATCCTCGTTTTATTTTTGATTGCTTTTTTTTAATTAGTCCCCCACTCCGATATTAGTAAGTTTCCAACTCAGGTCACTGATATCATCATTCAACAACTTTACCAACTTACCAATCCTTTAAATTTTCTAGAACAATTCTATTCAAACACAGAAAAAACCTCTCCCAAAACCGATTTTAAATTTTCACTCATATAAATAGGACCCATCCCAACCAAAAGTGGTCCGCCTACTAGTCCCTTGAAAAGCGAGTCCCTCCAAATGTAACAAAGTTTTCCATATTTGGTTTTGGGATTTTTTTTTAGTGTTTGTGAGTCATTTTTGAATTTTTTATTATAGGATTAATTATAATTTTTTTCTTTTTTTACCAGTAAGGCTCTCTTGTGGCTATTAAATTCAAGTTTCACCGACCTGGTTGACACATGGGCTTGAATGAAGATTAAATCTTATAGAATCAACTTAATTTTTCCCAATGGTTGGACCCATCTTAGCCCAATAGTTGGCCGTAACAAATAATGTCTTCAACGGTGGGCCAACCACTTAATAAGACCAATAGACATCATTTATTTGCGCCAAACCATGAGGCGTATCAAACTAATCGATTCAACTTTCGCTTAAAGCGTTTCTTGATCCACAACTTGAAGCAACATTTTAGGAAACACTTTTTGCTACTTGAATTTTGAATTTGACTTAGCTCAAAGGACATAACGTAATTTTAGAATCTCTAAAAGTTGGAAATTTATAAAAAAATTACCAGAAATTTAAAAAACTTTACCCACGAAAGTGAATACTAAAAATTCGGTATACTTAACCACTCCCCTATACTTGAATTTTACATTGTTCTTAATATAAATTGACTCTTCCAATGGAAATTTAAGATGAAAAATCCTATAATGATATGAAAGGATACGAAAAGCAAAAAAATAAAAGGCAAGAAATATTAAACTAATGGATTGATTCCCATATAACGTTTGGTTTAAAACCATAAACCCGTCTACAAGATAGACTTCACATATAACAATAATCTAAAAATTTGAGAATCCATCGTAAATTCTCTGCATCGCAAATAATAGGTTGACAGTGACCCTTCTATTAGAAACACATGAAAATACGATATTTTTTTGAGATGTGTTTCTTCTGTGATTTTTGGTTAAGACCATTTTATCTTCCGATAGCGATACCCACATACTGTTGAACCATACAGCCAGAAGACCAATTCTGAATCGAGTCAGAAAACCAATCCTGATACAAATGCCAACTCATAGTCTTTAGGATTTGTTAACAATATATTCTGTTTAGGATTTGAGTAGATTTCCAGTTATGTTTAGGATTTCCTGTTATGTTTAGGATTTGTTTAGATTTCCTAGCTTATATAAAAACTACTCTCATTATATAAGAGAGCCTCCTGTACGGTTAAAGTATTAAGAAAAATCAAGAAGCAAATAATTCTTGTCTCAACTTGGTATCAAAGCGGGTTCGATCCTATGGGAGGATCTTTGCTCCTCTCCAACCATCACCACTAGTTCACGTTCATACCATTCCACCAGTATTTTCACTTTGCATTCACAAAATCATCTCCTTGCATACCATCTTTGCATCACCACCAGTTCAGTTCCACTCTATACAAAACACACTACAACCACGGCAGCACAACAGCACAATACTACCATCAACACCAGCTTCTAAATATCAATTTGAATCTCTTAACCAACAGAGAACACCAACATCATTTTGAGTCTCTTAACCAACAGAGAACACCAACAAAATTTTTGATTCTCTTAACCAACAGAGAACACCAACAAAAATTTTGAGTCTCTTAACCAACAGAGAACACCAACAAAAATTTTGAGTCTCTTAACCAACAGAGAACACCAACAACATCTTGAGTCTCTTAACCAACAGAGGACCACAAAAAAAATACCAGCATCTAATATTTCTACTTCTAATACTTCAAAAGGTAGACCACTTAGAATCATTAACCCATACGTTTTATTTATTGGGTAGGCGGAAACCTCTGAACCAACTAATTGGTTAAGTTTCGTAAAGACCCAACGTGAAGATTTCGGTTTAAGGCGGAACCTCTGAACTTGTTAAATGGTTAAGTTTCGTGACAACTCAGCAAGCGAAGCCTCTGAATCTACGACGATCAAGCTTCATAAAAACTAGAAAAGTGGACAAGTATCCACCGTTACCAAGCAAGCTATAAAAGACAGAAAAAATCTATGGAGACAAGTAAGCAAAATTAATATGAGATCATATCGACGTGATGAGAAAGATAAGTGAAGCATGAAAAGCAAGTTGAATGTTCGCCAGCTACCCTTCAACTTGAGGGGAAGTGTTGAACCATACAGTCCTGATACACCTGCCAACTAATAATCTCTAGGGTTTAGCAACAATATATTTTGTTTAGGGTTTGTTTAAGATTTCCTATCTTTGTAGGTTTCCTATTATGTTTAGGGTTTCCTACTCTCACTATACAAGCGAGGCTCTCTTTGTACAGTTTATTCATTAAGAAAAATAAGAGCATTAAAATTATTGTTTCAACTTCTATTTGACTTTGACCATTCAGATCTATGAGTTAAGAAATAAAATTTAATGTTATGATTTATGATGAATTTGATAGATCCAAGTTTTTTAGTCTGTTTTTTAGGGTACACAGGAGAGAATAGAATAGAATAGAAGAGAAGAGAGTAATGAAAAGGATAAATAGAGATGGGTTGTTGTACCGAATTGAAGTGATCAGTTGTATAATCATCCAGTATGAGCGGAATCGGAAATTTGGTACGTACATTTGTTTTGGATGTTTAAGTGCATAGGTTATCCATTGTTTATCAGCTATAGGTACATATGTTATTTCTTTGTTGGTGTTAATCAGTTGAAATGATATCATATTTCAGTTTAAACGTTGTTGAACATGGAAATCGGTTTTGAACCCTATACTAAACAGGCCTATATATTTCTTATTTCTAGCTAGATTGTGTTTAAATATTTGGAGTGAAGTGTTAAACAGTGTTACGTCAAATGCCACAATAGAACTTCACCTTTGGTTGTTGGATTATTATGTATTGTACAAGTGAAGATTAGTATTTTCTACTTCATACCTGCAATTAATTATTTCCTTCTTACATTACTATCTCTTGTATGCCACTACACTACTGCTGTGAAGGTCCTGAGACATAAATTTAGGTGATGGTAACCTCTTTTCTAGGGGCATAAATTCATCGGTTCCACGCGTTTACATCTTAAGAAGAAAGTATCGCATTATGGTGCACCGAGAAGTACAATAAAAAAATTAATGATAAAGGAAGACAACTATAATACATTTGTCACACATCAACTGACACCGAAAGCAGTAAAGTCAGACTGGATTAACGCATGTGAAACACGTGGAAAGAATGTAAGTGTCATTGATAGCCAAAGCAATCATCTGCGCCCTACTATCACTTGCGCTCTACAATCATTTGCGCCCTACTATCACTTACGCTCTACAATCATCTGCGCCCAACTATCATCTGCGCCCTACAGTCACTTGCGCCCTATCACTCACACACTATAAGTTTCAATTCTGAAAGCACAACCATGCTCCACATCAACAATAAACAAAGAATGTATGAGGATAAGGTCAAGACTACCACGTGGAAGATTACCAAGACACGTACCAAAATACAATGATACCTGGAAGGACACATGGCAAAATAATATTGACACAAAGTAATATAATATCAATATGTGTAAGGCATACACAACCCAAAAGCAAGAAGTGACACGTCAAATTCCACATGCCAGCACCCACACAATAAAGACAAAGGACCAACAGTCGCTTAATCCAAAGAGAAGATGCGCACCAGCAAGCGGGACCTGCAAGAAGCATCACAAAAGGAGTAAGATGAGCTGCGCACAAAGTCAAGATAAGATCAAATAGGTCAAATAGAGATAAGAATAAGTAAGGAAGAGGGACCCATCATATTTTGATATAAGATACCGATCCCCAAGTAGAAGGAAAAGAAGGACGGAAGGAAGAGGAAAAACTCCGAAAGAAAATCGATAAATGGAAAAAGCTAACATTAGGTTAAGGACTCTATTATCTTTAAGTACTTCAATTATTTATATTAGTATATGTACAAAGATAACGATTATAAATAAAGATACCATATTTATCCCGTGGATGTAGGCATAATAGCCGAACCACGTTATATTTTGAGTTGATTTCATTTTCATTTAGTGATGCATTTGACATTCTTTTAGAGACTTCTTCATTTTCCTTCCAATTGTTAACAAAAGTATTTTATTAGCATGTGAATTCATCAAAATCCTTCTTGATGTTCTATCGGATTTGTGGCGGTCCCTGACCATCAGATTTTCGGTAGTTACAGTTTGGCGCTAGAAACAGGGAAGATAGTAAAAAATTTATTCTACCTGGTCAAATCTTTGTTTTCAAAATCTTTAAATCTTATGAGTATAGAGAATCTTCCCTTAGTTATGAGCTTATTTGTATTCATTCGAATTTTTCTCATTCGAATTTTCGTAATCAAACGTGTTTGTAACATTTCATGTTAACATGATATTTTAAATCCTTTAACAAGAATTTGGCTTTAAATGATTTTCCAATAGCTTTAATTTTGTTTCTAAATATTATGCTTCGATTGGCAATTGATTCAAGAAGTTTGTAAATTCTATTTATAAGCCCGTATTGATTTTGTTTTAAGAAAATTTGTTGATGATTAAACTGATTTTTTGCCTTTTGCATGAAATCATGGTATTTATAAAGTAAAGTCTTATCATATAAACTTATATGTGAATACTAAATTAAATTAGTTACCTAACATTAGCAAAAAAGTCTCATTGGCATCCGCAAGGAAAGAAAAAGAATCGTTCATAACATCACCAACAAGTCAGAAGTAATGGAAACCACAGACAATCAAATAATAAAAGCCGTGGCTACGCAATCAGAGGTATAAATTACAAGAGATCCTCAAACGTCTAGGCAAGAGAATCAAGAAATTCACAATGGAGGTGAAGGAACGGGTGTCATAAATAACATTCCATCACAAGCACAGGGGGCAAGAAATCAAATGCAAATCAACGAAGAAACGCAAGAACAAAGGCCTCAAAGGGAAGGAATTAATAACCATTCCCATGAAAATGATCAGACTACACGTCAAACGAATGAAGAGGTACCACAAAGCCGGGAAAACCTCATCAGCATATTTCTAGAAGAACTGAATGAGATGTGCAAGGTAGAAAAGTCTAATGCAGAGACAATAACTCTATTAGTACAAGAAAATCAAGCTTTAAAGAATAAAGCAAATGAAGAAACATCTACTTCCAGTTTACAAAGTCAGGACGAACGTTCAAAGAAATCATCCAAAGGCAAAGCAAAGGTTAATCAGGACCAGAGAGTGATGGTGGTTGAACCACCAACTCATGCTAATGAGCATTTCAAGCAAAGTAGGTATAATCAGCGTTACAGAACGTGTGTATTGGATTTTGATGGTATTATACCACCGCGCAACAACTGGAACAAGTATGTTGAGGATCTGGAAGCAATAAAAGGAAAATTAAGAGCCATGAAAAACAAGCAGGAGGGAGGACGAGTGGAAGAAGTTTTGAGAGAAGCACAACGGACACCATTGGCTCCGTACTTAGCCTTTGCTCCAATTCCTCATAAGTGCAATCTTCCGGTTTTCGATTGTTATGATGGGAAAAAAGATCCCTCTGCTCATTTGAAATACTACAACCGAAACATGACTAGATGGGAGCAGGATGATGTAATCATGTGTCGATATTTTCCATCAAGCCTAAAAGGGGCAGCGTTACTATGGTATGACAGTCTACCAGAAGGTTCAATATGCTCATATGCACAACTGAACCGACAGTTCCTGGAAACGTACATGTATAACAAGCCAGCAAATGCAGGCATGGACATATTATTTGTGTTAGCATCATCAGCGGAGGAATCCATTCAAGACTACACCGATAGATGGCAAACCATTTGTCAGGCCATTTGAAATGTAACCCCCGAGATCGCAATCAATAGCTATAAATGGGGAATTTCCAATCAAACATGCCCACTTTTTACGGAGATACACACAGCAAATCCAAAAACTGAAGGAGCCTTGAGGGATATCATTGATAAGCATGCAAGGTTGCAAGGCATCCAAAGGGAAATTCCAAAAAGCAACCACCTATCATCATGGAACGGCAAACAGAGCCATCCATGCGGAGCCATCCGCCAATCTTGAAAATGGAGCAGCAGATGAGCGCCCTCACAATCAATTTAAGCGTGGAAGGTTTGATCATGAAATAAGGTTTAACCAGCAATTTGAAGATCGGGTTTTTACAAAGCTAAATACTCCTTATCCACAAATTCTAAATGCCATAAAAAACAGGCATGACTTCGAATGGCCAATTACAAAGGGAAGGCAGCCAACGCATGCTAATTATTCAAAGGAATACTGTGAATATCATTGCTTTTATGGACATCCCACATATAGATGTAATAATTTGAAGTTCCAGGTACAAAAAATGATCGATGCAGGGGAACTCAATGAATTTCTGTGCTTACCTAATCCCCTTCCAAGGTCAAGTGCTGGAAAGACAATAAACATTCCAGGGAATAATCCCACCATTAACACAATCACTTTCACGGAGTCGCATCAATTGTCAATGAATACATCAATTGACAGGAAACTGCACAAGAGAATAATCAACCATGAAGTATTTAAAGTTGCAGGAAGAATCACTGAGACATGGGAAGAATGGATGGCTTCCCCGCTAACATTTTCAGCAGAAGAGGTTGATCAAGAAGTAGAAACTCACAACGACCCACTGGTTCTCACCCTACCTGTGTCTGGCTGGAATATCACAAAGATTCAGATAGATGGAGGAAGTTCTCTTAATATGTTTTATGACACATTTCTGAAAATGGGATTGAAAGAAGATCAGTTGGAGCCATTTGGTTACACCATCTATGGATTCAATGGAGTAGCGTCAAAACCAAGGGGAGAAGTCATACTCGAAATTATGGCTGGACCCTTGACTGTTACAACAAAGTTCAGTGTAGTAGAAGCGCCCTCACCTTACAATGCCATCATCGGAAGGTATTGGGTTCATCAGTTGAAAGGGGTAGCAGCAACGTATCATCAGTACTTGCGGTTTCCGACGCCTCAGGGAGAAATGGAAATTAAGGGAGATCAGAGCATGGCGAGAACGTGCGTCTTCACGGAAGCACACATAAATCAAGAAAGAGCTCAGCAAGTGAAAGCAAAGAAGAAAAAAAGGAAAGTCCAAGCTAAGGAAGGAGCAATAAATCAATATTTGGCTGAATTTGCATCCAGCAAGTCAGTCAACGAAGAAGGAAGAGATTCTGTAGTCAAAGAAGATGAGTTAGAAGCAGGAAAAGGGGGTGGAACCTCACAATAAAAACTCAAGGGGGATCCCAGATTCTTAGGAGTCCCCAAGTCTATTTTTTCGGCTGTTGAGGAAACCAAAAGCAACAATGTTGGAACGCCAGAATTTCCAAAGGCAGTTAAAATTGGAATCCTGATGAACTCAGAAAGGGAGCAAGATCTAATCAGTTTACTTGAAGAGTACACAGATGTGTTTGCGTGGAAAGTAGAAGACATGCCAGGAAGTGACCCAAGCATAATTCAACATGAACTGCGTATACATCCGGGAACCATACCATTTCGGCAACGGATGCGGAAGGTAGCACCTGAATACCATGATCCGGTAGAAAAAGAATTGAAAAAGTTAATGGACGCAGGATTCATTCAAGAAGTGCGCTACCCAACGTGGATATCAAATATGGTTATAGTCCCAAAGAAGAATGGAGGGGTGAGAATTTGCATAGACTTCACCAACTTGAATAAAGCATGTCCGAAAGATAGCTGTCCACTTCCAAGCATTGATCAATTAGTAGATGCTGTTGAAGGACACGAAGCCCTTTCTTTTATGGATGGACAATCAGGATATAACCAGAGCATACTGCGTTCTTTACCCCGCGAGGATTATATTGTTATAAGAGAATGTCGTTTGGATTAAGAAATGCTGGGGCAACCTACCAACGATTAGTAGATGCAATCTTCAAACCATGGATAAGACGCACATTGGAAGTTTACATAGATGACATGCTGGTAAAAATCAAGATGGAAAAGGATCATTTATAAGACTTAAGGGAGATTTTCCAAGCTTTGCGCAAATACAGAATGAAGGTCAACCCGGAAAAGTGAATCTTTGGAGTTACATCAGGGAAATTTTTGGGTTATCTGGTCACGAAAAAAAGGAATCGAAGTCGATCCGACAAAAATACAGGCTATTGTAAATATGCCATCCCCAAGAAATGTTAAGGAAGTACAGAAATTGAACGGATGCCTAGCAGCGCTTAGCAGGTTCATCGCAAGGTCATCAGATAAGTGTAAACCATTATTTGATACTCTAAAGAAGAAAAGCAAGTTTGAATGGAATGAAAACTGTGAACAAGCCTTTCAAAATATCAAAATCTATCTTGCGACTTTGCCCGCATTACAGAAACCGCAGCTAGAGGAGATCTTGGCCTTATATATAGCTGCAACAGAAGATGCTGTGAGCGCAGTGCTGGTGCGAACAAATGATAAGGTGGAAAAACCGATCTACTACATTAGCAAGACTTTCAACCTTGCAGAGAGGAAGTATACCAAGATTAAACAGTTAATATTAGCACTGGTATTTGCCACGCAGAAGTTGCGCACATATTTTCTAACACACTACGTGCGAGTACCAAGCAAGGCTCCGCTGAAATCAGTGTTAAAAAACACAGGAAAAGTTGGAAGAATTGCAAAGTGGAATGCTCAGTTAGAACAGTTTCATATTCTTTTTGAGATACAAACTGCTCAAAAGTCCCAGGTTTTAGCAGATTTTCTTGCAGATTTGCCATCAGATGATGACTTTGAAATCCAGGGATTACCAGAAATAAAAGAGGATGATTCTCAGGACATTTTGAATCCTGTCAATTCTCGGATATGGGAAGTTTTTGTTGATTGAGCCCGAAATAAAGAGGGGGCAAGAATTGGGATCGTAATAACAACACCTACGGGAGAACGATTGATACATGCATTTCGTTTAGAATTTGGAGAGCACACCAACAATATAGTAAAGTATGAGGCTGTGGTTCGTGCCTTTCGGCTTATCATTGAACTAGGAATTACCAATGTACGGTTAACAAGTGACTCACAATTGATCATCCGACAAGTTGAGCTGAAATATCAAACAATTGATAAAGATTTGATTGTCAAACGTCTTGTGCAAAAGTTAGCATCCCAAGTTCCAAGCATCATTTTTTGCCATTTGTATAGAGATAAGAATCGTCATGCAGATGCGTTAGCATTTATTTCCTCAATGATTAAAGATCCAAATACATCTTCCATCAAGATTGGACGCATCTATGAACCGTCAATCAGAATCTGGGCAGTTGAGAACATGGAAGATGAAATAAGTGAAGATCTTGAAGATCCAGCCACAAAGAATGTAAATATACCCTAAAAACCAAAAGATAGACTCATAGAAGAAGATTAGAGGATGGCGCTACATCAATACTTGCAAAAAGGAATATCACCTGCGGACACCAAGTAAGCAAGGAAAATACAATCAAAATCCGTTAACTATCAGTTAAGGGATGGTATTTTATATCGAAAATCCTTCATGGGACCACTACTTCGGTGCTTATCGTGACAAGAAGGACATCAAATCTTAACATATATACATTATGGTGACGCTGGGAATCATAGCGGAAGACGATCATTGGCCCTCAAGGAAAAAACGCAAGGATATTATTGGGTCTCAATCCAAAAGGATGCAGAAGATATGGTCAAAAGATGCGAAGAGTGTCAATGTTTTGCAAAGAAGATCCGACCGCCAGCGACAGAAATCAATTCAATGCTTATTCCATGGCCATTTGCAAGTGGGGAGTAGATAGTGTCGGACCCGTACCTGAAGGAACACGGAAAAGGAAGTATCTAATCGTAGCAACAGACTATTTTACTAAGTGGGTAGAAGCCAGGGAACTTACGCACATTAGAGACTCGGATGTGTTCAAATTCTTGTTTCAGGATATAATTTGTAGATTCGGAATCCCAGTAGCAATAGTTTCGGACAATGGACAACAGCTGCAGGAAAAAAATATTGACATGTTATTTGAAGCCTTCAACATCCAAAAAAGAAAGTCTACTTCACTTTACCCCTAGAGCAATGGACAGGCTGAAGCTACCAACAAGATAATTGCACTCAATATCAAGAAGACTCTGGAAGGGCATCACAAGCCATGGTGTGAGCAACTTCATAACACTCTATGGGCATATCGCACCACAAGGAGGTTCTTAACTGGAAAATCACTATTCTTACTTACTTATGGGGCAGAAGCGGTCATACCAACAGAGATAATTTTACCAACAACCAAGACAAAGGCATGGGAAATGAATTTAAATTAAGATTTAATGCTAGAAAAGTTGGATGACCTGGAAGAAAGAAGAGAAGTTGCATTACAAAAGATGGAGAATTATCAAAGAAGGTTAGCAAGTGAATATGGTAAAAAAGTAAAGCTGCACAATTTTGTTGAGGGAAAATATGTTTTGCGACAAATTCCAGAATATCAAAAGAATAAAAAGGCAGGGAAGTTTGCGGCCACTTGGGGAGGTCCTTATATCATACAGGACATTGCAGGACAAGGATCCTATCATTTTTAAATATGGATGGAGAAGTCTTGCGGCATCCTTGGAATGCGCAATATCTTAAACCATATTATCCGTAACTTTCTATGCAATCGTACAATAATTTGCGCTCATACATAGTAAAGCAATTAAATGCAATCTCTCATAGGGACCCAGGTAAATGTCTTGAGTGTTGACTATTGGGTACATCCGCTAGCAAGATATGCCCTACATGACATTATTTATTGTATCAGGCGTCACCCAATTCAGGGGATGCTCAGGGACCGCATGGGTAGTTTCCTCCTGGCCAGAGAGAAATTACTATGTGAGCGCACCCTCAAAAGGAGCCCAAGGTACAATAAATCCTTGTGGTCTCAAATTACACACTCATTAATCAATTTTTTTATTATTTTATTGCAGGAACAAAAGTAAAATATCAAACGCATGAAGAGAATATCAGAAAATAATTATTTATATTTATGTTTCATAACAGTTTACAAGAGCAAAAATGGTATACAACAATAGCCATACATAAGAAAAACTTTAAGAAGCAGGATCAGTGTTAGGAGCCGGGTCAACACCAGAAGCAGGATCGGAAGCTAAAGCAGGGGTAGCACTAGGAGCATGCTCAGGAACCTTCTTGTGCACATAGGTTTTGGTCCAAACGTCCTTCTCAACCCTATCAAGGGTATTATTAACTGCCAGAGCAATACCCCTTCGCGTTTCAAATTTCATATACTCCATTTTCTCACGTGAAGCCATAAGCGCATCCTCGTATGTTTTTATCTTACTTTCAGCTGTTGAAGCCCGACTCTCAGTCGAAGAAGCTTGTTTCTGCCAGTATGCAAGTTTTTCCTCCGACACAACCAGATCATCAGAAACAACTTTGATAGCAGTCTTCCAGTTAACATCTGCTTCTTGCCCTTGGGAAGTTAGGAGAGTAATTTGGTCTTGCGCCTCAACCAGTTTAGCTGTGGCTTCTCCAAATTGTTCATTTAGTTACTTCAGCTTGTCATTGGCTTTAGAAAGCTCATTTTCAACCTCAGCGGACAAAATCTTGACATTCTTCAGCTCCTTATCAGACTCCTCATCCTTGGCTGCTGCTCTCTTAAATTTTTCCTCAAAAGCTACAGAGCAAGTAGAAAGCTGTTAGACCATGTAAAAAGCAAGTAGGAGTAACTCTTTGATATAAAATAAGCTACCTCTAGCAAGGGACTCAAAATTTTATAAATCCTGGACGTTTTTGTCATTAGAAAGATCAAGGAATTCAAATTCACTCAGAAGGTTAGCATAATCATTCTTGGATTGCTGGAGATGATGTTTATATTGCGTAATCTCAGTTTTATCCGCTAATCCTCTATCTCGCAACAAATTGATCTTCTTTGTGCATTTATCAATTTCACTTTGTAAACGCTGAATATCGCAATCTCGGTGAAGGCCTTTATCTGAGAGGCTGCGAACTTGTGCTTGAGCTTTCGAAAGAGCTTTTCCCCTAGCATGAGAGTCCGCAGCTGCGTTATCTCTTTCCTTGATAAGCTGCGCTACAAAAGTTGAGTGTTTGGAGTCATGATGTGACCTAGACTAAGAAAATTCGGCAAGTATACCTTTGCACTCTATGCAAAGCCTGCGATTTCCTCCTCTAATTTCTCTACCTTCGTCATGGCTTCAGCAACGGGGTCATTATTCCATAAAATAGCAGCATTAAATTCCTCATTTTTGTTAATAAAGTCTGTATTTAAAGATGTATGCTTCAACAAAAGTTTTTTGTACGCAGTATTAATTTCATTCCTCTCATCCAACAATTTATTGAGGTTTTCCTTGACCTTTACATTATCCTGGTTGACTTTCATTACATGCCCATGTAAAGATGTGACTCTAGCCCGCAACCTAATAACAGTGTTTGAATCCCCCTCCGATCCCATAAAGAAGTTCAGAAATATGCATTAAAAGTAAAAGAAAATAACATAGAAGATGATAAGTGGATAATTTGTATATTTTAAGTATCATTTTCTTATACTTATTTGCTAGATTTTGTGTGAATTACTGTGTACTATTATTACTTTCATAGTTTATGTGTTTTATTAGGTTACATCTCTGAAACAAGTGAAATGGATCTTTACAAGAGAAGAATTTCCAAAGACCCAGTGGAACTCATCTTGTAGAAAATTGGATTACGAAGCTGATGTGATTTTATATAGTGGTAAAAAGAGAGGTTCGTTTCTCGAAC
>JAJJMC010014296.1:89928-104622 GCA_023531435.1 Papaver californicum | reverse complement strand
TCTAATGTACCTACAAAAGCATAAAAACACGTAATAGACACAAAATCAAATACTAACTCACTAGAAATTAAGGTGTAATTTAGACACTAAAATGTGTCTATCAGAAGCCAACTGCGAAAGAACGAAGTCATTCCGAGGTCGTACGAAGAAGTTACAAGCAAAACAAGAACTAAGGGCAAAATCATCATTTCAAGTGAACTATCGTTGGCACCCAGTCGTACGCTAAGGGGTAGATGAGTTTCAAATACATTTAATTGCACCTTCACTGTTGCTAAGGGTTATCCAGTTTTGAATTTTGTTAACGACATCAGCTTAAATGTTAAGGGCACCACCTCCCTTTTCTTCCTCACTTCGAACGGGTGAATTCAGAATTGTTGTTGTAGGTTTGAATCCAGGGAAATGAGTTATAATGAGCTTCGTGTTAGTTTCATATAGCTGGAGTTTGTGTTGATGGAGGGTGTTGCAGTTAAGCTCGAGGATTTGAAGATGGAGAAACTCGATAGTTTTGCCGTGATGATCCATCATGAATGATCATGGCAGTTGAGAAGGAGCTGATGCTCGTGAATTGGTGATTCAGAGTGCTCTGATGATGAGGCAGAGATGGTATAAATCTGTTGGTGGTGAACTCGGCTTGTAATGGTTTAACGGGTTTTCTTGGATTGATGGAGTCGATGGAAGTAATAATAGATGATGGAAGTGACAGAGATGATGGTAAAGTTTGGTTACTGCCATTAATGACGACATTTGACGATGGTGATGCTTCTGTGGCTATTGGTTTATGGAACCTGATGCTGGTGGTGTTTGAAGAGTTAAACAACGATGATGGATGATGGCAGGGATGATGATCATGAGGTTGCTGCTAGTTTTGAGTTGTTGTTGTCAATGGAGAAAATATGTGATGAATCAAAGATTAACACGAGTTGGAGGAAGTGAGAAGAGAGGTGTTCGACTTAGCAACAATTCATACGGAGTCTTTCCTCCTAATACCGATGAGGGTGTTCGATTAATCATATAACCAGCAGCCAACACACACTCTCCCCAAAAACGAAGGGCAAGTTTGCCTGAAACCGCAACGCTCGTGCAACATTCAATATATGACGGTGCTTTCGTTCTACACGTCCATTCTGCTGAGGTGTACCTACACATGAAGTCTGAAACACTATACCATTTTCACGAAAATAAGATTTCAAACATGTAAACTCTGTTCCATTATCACTACACACAGTTTTAATACGCCCATCAAACTGACGATCAGCCATTGAACAAAAATCTTTTAACACTCCTGCAACTTCAGACTTCTCATCAAGCAAATAAATCCACACAGCTCTAGAATAAACATCAACAATAGTTAAGAAAAACACTGCACCACAAGATGATGGCACACGATACGGACCCCATAAATCGCAATGTATTAAATCAAAAATTCCACCAGTTTTAGTAGAGCTTAAAGGAAAAACATCTCTAATTTGTTTGTCCCGAAGACAAATCTCACAAGGCTTCTTATTCTCCCTACTAACATCTGAGTTTAACAAAGTTCTTACCACTCCATACGAGGGATGACCTAAGCGCTGATGCCACATCTCTACATTGTCCTTCCGCTGCACCTTGTGTATCTGCACCGCTGTCACACCCCGCAACATATAGATCCCATTCTGATATTCACCCACTCCAATAAACATCCTCGAGATGCAATCCTGTATGACAATAACTTATCAGTTAGAGTGACAAAATATTTAGAAGTAATAAGAAGTTTGCCCACATACAGTAAATTGCAATTTAACTTCGGAACAAACAAAACATTGGTCAATGTAAAACGACTTCCAAAGTTTACAGTTCCTTCTTTGGTAGCCATCGTAGTATCCCCATTTGTCAACCCAATAGGACACGCCTCAATGTCTCGCACTTCAGTCAATTATTCCAAACTCCCTGTCATATGATGCGATACACCAGAATCAACTATCCAATCAATATTTATCGTGCTGCTAACTTTGTCGATGGAATTATCCACCTTTTTCTGAATGTTCAACATCTTCACCAAAGTACTCCATTGATCATCAGTAAGAGAGGGAAGTGAAGCTTTGTCTTCCTCAGTCATAACAGTCTCGGACTTTGGTTCACTCATTCCTTGGACCGCATTCGCCCTAGCCTGTCCACGTCCTCTACTAGTCCCACGACCAGCACTATATCCAGCTCTACCCCAAAACTGCTTCATTCCTGGTACGTCATAGTGTTGAAATCTTTCTTGGATAACTCGATTACGTTCATCACGTTCACTATCAGTCTCAGAACCCAATTGAAACGTATCTCCATTCTGATTCTCCAGTTCCATTAGCAAGGAGACATGCTGACGGTTCATTGCCAATGACACAACGACATCTTTAATTCTAGCAAGTGTAGTCTCCCGTTCCTCCTCTTTCTTGAATGAAGTACGAGGATCTTCTTATAGGTTGTCGGATACAGAGACCCGAGAAGCAATAATCTTAGAATTGTTTTTCACAAAATCTAATTCACTCAATTTGGGTTGATTATGATTTTCCTCATCTTTCATAACTTTACCACCAGAGATAAGGATCCTTACAATTGGCCTCCTCTATCTTACTGTTGGACTAATTTCTTAGGTTAAGAATGAATTGATTGAATTCGGTAAAAGAGAGGATCTTGATCGCTTAGCAATCTCTTCCCTCAACATCATAACAGTCCATTCTATTAAATCAATTTCTAATACACCTGACCATGCTCCAGCGATCTTCAATTTCGCCATCAGCGCAGAAGTGCTAGTATCACCACCTTCAGCCTCCATGTTCAAGAATATTCCAACCTGTTCCTCTATCTTATCACGTAACAGGTATTTTCGTCTTAACATGTCACACAGTTTGTGAAAAACATGTTTATCCAACCGAAACATCTCACGACATCGGTTTTCTTCTGCATTCAATATTTCATCCATAAATTATGATTTACCATGTGTGGGATTGCGAGGGACCGGCTTCTCCATATTACAATAATGATAATATCCAGCGGCAGCAGCAACTAGTTCCATCTCGTCCAGTTCCAAGTCATAATCATCCATGTCAGCTAATATGTCTGCTACTGCTGTGTTTGGGTTGGTTGCATATAGATTTTGTGTTTCGTTTCTCTCGCTAAAGAAAACTAAGAGAAAACTCTTTCCTCTTAACCTTGCTCTGATACCATAAAGAATTTTATGAAGAATATATTTGTTATTCTTGCCTCCATTGATTACATTGGGTGTGTTTATATACAAGAGAGGATAACCCTAATTTACAACAAACTAGGAAACATAATATATTTGGCATATTCCTAACTTAATGTCCAAGGCTTGACATCCGTCCACAATGATATGTGATGAATCAAAGATTAACTCGAGTTGGAGGCAGTGAGAAGAGAGGTCGATGAACTAGTGCTTCTGTGATGGAACAAATATTATGGCAGTTATGGGTATGAGTCTGTGTGCTGTCGTGAACTGAAGGGTATGTGGTCAAGTTTATAGGAGATGGGGCTTATGGGTATGAGTCTGTGTGTTGTTGGCAATTGAGAAGATACGGATTCGCTGAGAACATGGCAGTGATTCTCAAGTTACTCGAGGTAATGGTAGTTTGTGGTGTTTGGTTTAGCTCGAGTTAAGGATATTAGTCGAGAACAGAAAATGTTCGAATTTGGCATGGGTTGGCCGAGAAGTCAGGGTAGAGGTTGGACAACAAATCTTGGACGGAAAATCAAGCTCTTGGTTTAAGGTGATGAACGACAGAGATGTAGAGGTGAATAGAGTTTAAGTTGAATTAGGAAAGTCGGTTCCAAAACTTAAATTTGAGGATTGTACGTCAAGTAATATGAAAGCTATATAAGAACTCGAAGGAGACAGAAGATACATATACCTACACAGAGAATACTTGGACGGACACAGCAAGAGAAGCTCACGGACAGAACTTCACGGGAGAAATTTAAAGGGTTAGTTTGTATTATTTTCTTAATTAATTTTCATGGTTTTTAAGAAAGCCATGTTGCGCTAATTCCCTTGTTAGGGCGAAAGGATGAACTTGTAGAGATGATTTTCTTTGTGTTTCAAAACTAGGGTTTTCAACTATATGAACTTAATATTAATGTTTTGTCTCTCTCTCAACGTTTTACCTTCTCGATGATTTTTCATGTTCTATGCCACGTATAGTTCATTGTTTGATTAGTAGAAGGAGCTCGTTGAAACCTTGTATAAAATAGTTTTTATGAATATTCTTTGATTCTTTATTCCCCGTATACTTAGTATTTTGAAATTCTACCTTAGGTTGAGAACAAACAATTCTTTTTGAAAATTCTTTTATCGATTCTTAAACTAAAAATCTTCCGTGTATTAGTAGCTAGATTTGCTACTTTTACATGAGTAAAATCGAGACCCTTTGTGACGAACGCAATTAAACCCTAATCTACAACGGATTCCCGGAACTTTAATGTTTTCCTCTTATTGTTTTCAAACTTTATTAAATAGTTTTAATTAATTTAATTATTTATAAAAAAACCTAAAAAAAATATTTTAATCCAGACTCCTCGTGGGAACGGACCGTATTTGCTCTTGCCTACATCTTTCGACACTGTGTGTTTGCGGTAAAACAAAGTCGGTTTTCCGACGCATCAGAAGATGAAGTATTGTAACCTTGGCTTTGAAGAGTAGACAGTTGCTGTGAGAGCTCTTCAGTTTCTTGCTTTAATTCAGCAGTGCCATCCTCCGACAGTCGGAGGCGAAGTGTGTCGGCTTCCGCTCTAACTTTAACAAGTTCTTCTTCAGTGCTCCTGAATTTATCCTCCATCATCAGTGAACAAGCCTGGAAGAACTTGTATGCTACCAAAGAGCAACTCTCATTATAAGCAAGCTGCGTAATCAAAGATGAACATCAAGATAAGAAATAAAGGAACAAAAATCAATAAGAAACAAGTTATGAGAAGTATACCTGCATAAGAGCCTACTGCGGACGGACATATACGCCCTCATCTGCTACCGCAAGGATCTCAGCAAGGGTGGATGGCACCTCGACGTCAAAAGGACAAGCTTTATTTACATTGTCCTTTGACCATGCTTTCATCACTGTGTCAAAAAGAATAGAACGCATGTCCGCTCGCAGTTTGGCAACTGAAGCGGAATCAGTAGGCTTCGGCTGAGCATAACTAGGAATCAGAAGCAGGTCCTTTTCCTTGAACCAACGGAACACCTCCTCTTCCTTTCCAACGAGATTTTCAGCCTCGCAAACACTCTTGCCCTTTTCTCCACGGGAGGCTCTCTCTCCACTGGCAACTGAAGCTACATTATTTCTTCTTCAGAAGGAGAAGTCAACTTTTCTACATCCCCAGTAGCATCCACTGCGTTTTCTTGAAGAGGAGAGTTTGCAGTATCGGCAATCCCGACTGGAGTAGGATCAGCTACGTCGGCAGCCACATCCTCTTCAAAGGCAGCAGATACAACTCCATTTTCAATTATCGTCTCCATCTTGGGAGGAACATATTTAATTATAGCTCCGCTCAACTCGGTAGAAGGTGTAGCTTGCTCCTTGTCAGCCAAATCGTCTTCGTACTCAGAAAGTGCAATGTCATCAACTTGAAATAAAGGAGAATGAGACAAAAAATAGGAGAAGTTGATGTTTGCATCCAGATAGGGCTCAGTGTCTGCCACTTGAGGACCTTCAGTTGCAAGATCCGCCAACGCAGCAGAACGAGAAGCTACAGGGGTTGCGCTCTGCTCCTTGCCGGCTTCTATTCTTAAAATAAGCTGACTAGGAGAAGGATTAGTCCTAGCCACCGTCTTAGCAGGAGCGCGAGGAGTATCCTTCATTTTCTTATGACCTTGTTAACATTTTCAAATGAGTTAGCAAGGCGCAATATTAAAGATTCAGGTAATAAAAGACAGAGCAATACCTTGTCAGATGGAGGAGTAGCTTTACGTTTGGTGCCCACATCGGTCTTTAAATTTTCTCTCTCTTCTGGGGGCTCAACAAGAAAAAAAAAAGAAACTTGCGCAACACTTAAAGATTAAGAGAATTGAAAAATCATTACTTACCACAACACTAAAAGGGAAAGTAAATCTATCGAAATTCAATTCCCATGGACGGTAGGAGGGGAAACGTTCCTGGAGGCTCCGCACAGTTCTTTCCGAAGCCCGACCAAAATCCAGGGCCCTTCAATCACCATTGGAGTTAAGTACCACTGGAAGTCATGGTCCCTGCGCAGCTTTTCTGTCAAGGGATCGTCCGTTCCCGGGATGAGATTTATTTTTTTATTATCAATCTCAGACAGCAAAAGAAACCCGTTACCTCCCCTGCGACTAAGACTGACGTTTCAATTCATATAATTCCTGTGAGAAAAAGAATCGGTGTATGTCAAGTGGAAATTCTCCACTGTGTAATGGACGCGGTCCGCAGGATTAGGTGTATAGCAGGTGAAATTGGTTTCCCCGATACTGCGCATGCTGCATTCGTCCAGCATTCTCCACCAGTTCCCGTTGTACTGTGCAACTGAATGCACCGCGCTGCTTCTGGACTTGCCACGTCTAGCTAAGACTTCAAACTGATAAGGGAATTGACTGTCATATAAGGGTAGCCTTAACCCTGCGTCTGTTGCACCAGCGACAACCAGCAATCTGATGGGAGAATAGTTGAAATTCATGATCATGTTCATGGAGATCTTGTCTCCTTCAGGCGAGTTATAAAAGGAAACTTTAAAGTCCTGAAGACCATATTGCCTCTTGAACACCTCAATATCCACATTTTTGAAACTAAGAAGCTCATGAATCCGATCGCTTCTGGTAGAAGACTTAACATGAGGCAAAGCAAGGCTACGAATTCTTCTAGTATACAACAGCCTACTTTCATCCCTCTTTTTGCTAACAGTGTACCGAGAAGATTTCTTCTCAGAATGTTGGTCATCATCCCGATCGGAAGTATGTTTGGGGGCACAACTACTATCTTTTCCATACATGATTAATCTTCAAACCAAGAAAAAACAAGGTTACAATGATGAACAGTATAAAACAATGCAAAACTTTAAAGGAGAATCAACATGCAAAGCTTCTGATAAAAAGCGAGCAGTTCTAGTAAGATTTGTAATATGAATACCTTTACGCTTTGCAGAGATGTAAGGTGCCATTCTAGGATTCCATTTCCTAGTACCATGACCAAAATGAACTCCTGCTTCCATCATCTCTTCCAAATTAATGTTCCAATATCTTTTTGTCATTTCTCCCCACGCTTCCCATTTTTTTAAGAGATGAGATACCCTAAATACTAAATAAATAATTGTTCTGATGGAACCTTTAACCAAAAATTTCTGCAGAAGAAGTCTAATAGTCTTACCAGTAAAAGAGATGAAGTTAAGGTGTTTGAATCAATGAAGATTTGATCTTGGGAAGTAAAAACCTTGATCAAACAAGGAATCTCAATAAATTTTAAGGAATAAAGACTTTAAGAAGAAGAAGACAGAAGAAGATCAAAAGTGCAGATAGGAAATCAGAGAAAAACTTGGAAAGCGAAAAGTAATGGGAAAAAAGACAAGAGTTACTCTTAAATACAAAAAAAGTAAACTGATACGACTGCAAAAAGGCACTCAAAAGGCACAAATCCAAACGATGTGTCTTCTTGGAAACCTGTGAAACCGTCAAAATTCAAATTTATTAGGGACACAAGACCCAAAATTCATCATTACTTTTGCCTTTTCGAGTTCTAGGCACCTGGGAAAGAAATCCAAAAGAAAAAAAGGGGGCAAATTATAGGCGCATAAATTCATCGGTTCCACGCGTTTACATCTTAAGAAGAAAGTATCGCATTATGGTGCACGAGAAGTACAAGAGAAAAAATAATGATAAAGGAAGACAATTATAATACATTTGTCACACATCAACTGACACCGGAAGCAGTAAAGTCAGACTGGCTTAATGCATGTGAAAAACGTGGAAAGAATGTAAGTTACGAGAAAAAGCATCATTGATAGCCAAAGCAATCATATGCGCCCTACTATCACTTGCGCTCTACAATCATCTGCGCCCTACTATCACTTGCGCTCTACAATCATCTGCGCCAACTATCACCTGCGCCCTACAGTCACTTGCACCCTATCACTCACACTATAAGTTTCAATTCTGAAAGCACAACCATGCTCCACATCAACAGTAAACAAAGAATGTATGAGGATAAGGTCAAGACTACCACGTGGAAGATTACCAAGACACGTTCCAAAATACAATGATACCCGGCAGGACACATGGCAAAATAATACTGCCACAAAGCAATATAATTTCAATACGTGTAAGGCATACACATCCCAAAAGCAAGAAGCGATACGTCAAATTCCACATGCCACACACGCCAACACCCACACAATAAAGAAAAAGGACCAACAATAGCTCAATCCAAAGAGAAACTGCGCACCAGCAAGCGGAACCTGCAAGAAGCATCAGAAAAGGAGTAAGATGAGCTGCGCAGAAAGTCAAGATAAGATCAAACAGGTCAAATAGAGATAAGAATAAGTAAGAAAGAGGGACCCATCATATTTTTCTATAAATTCCGATCCCCAAGTAGAAGGAAAGGAAGGACGGAAGGAAGAGGAAAAACTCCGAAAGAAAATCGATAAGTGGAAAAAGCTAACATTAGGTTAAGGACTCTATTATCTTTAAGTACTTCAATTCTTTATATTAGTATATGTACAAAGATAACTATTATAAATAAAGATATCATATTTATCCCATGGATGTAGGCATAATAGCCGAACCACGTTATATTTTGAGTTGATTTCATTTTCATTTAGTGATGCATTTGACATTCTTTTAGAGACTTCTTCATTTTCCTTCCAATTGTTAACAAAAGTATTTAATTAGCATGTGAATTCATTAAAATTCTTCTTGGTGTTCTATCGGATTTGTAGTGGTCCCTGACCATCAGATTTTCAGTAGTTACATCTTTTATTAATTTTACGATTAAGTGCTTGCCTAATTATTATGCCAATCGCTTGTTTATAAGACATGATCTTACATAATTCTTCATGCTATTTACTTTCTTAAATGTAAACATTTTTATTTGTTATTCTTTGGTAAGGTTCTATAAGGATGTGGCATTCTTAATGTTGTCTGCAGGTTATCTCAGTTGTATAAGTCGAAGTGGACCCCCGTTCCTTTTCATATATCATGGTTGTCACTTATACCTTGTCATTGTATGCTCATTTTCTCATTTATATATTCAGTTTGCGTCAAAATTGTCATCGGCCCTAATAAAGGTAGACTAGAAAAGGGGATAGATAGATGTGCTGGGAAGGAGTTCGAGTCGGAGGAAGCTGTGTTTGAGTACTTCTAGAGGTCTGGACATTTATCTAGGTTCTGTTTCTTTCTGTACTACCTACTTGACTTAGACTTATAGACCCTTGAACCATCAAAGGCATCTAAAAACAAAAAAGAAAAGAAAAGCAGTATTCGCTGCCCAAGATAACAGAAGTGGAGCAGTTGGGAACGCGAGAACCACTTCTAGTCTTCTGTACATATATTCTTGTTTGGGTTTGCACGTCGCCGGTGAAGTCCTAGCCTTTAGGACTAGACTTGGTCTTAATGCCCATATTCCCGATTCATTAGACACTGTTCTGCATCATGAATTGCAGAGCGTGTAAGGTCTTATGACTGCTTTGATTTGATAAGCTTTTCCTGTTCAAGATATGTGGGTTGTTAGATAAATTTGATAATCCCAAGTTTGGTTTGTTGTTAACAAAGTCTCAATGTATATAGAAGAGAGTAATCAAAACAGGCCCCTATATTTCTTAATTCTGGATAGTTTTGGGTTTGAATTTAGGGAGTAGTGGTTGTGGGGTGTTATGTCAAATATCATAGTAGTATAGTCCAACTTCATCTTTGGTTGTTGTTCTACAAATGTAAATGTACAATAGTATTTCTTCGCTAATTTGTGTAAATTTTTTGGTTTCAGGGGGAGATCTGCTCGATAGTCACCCCCATGGATCAATCAACCCCTTCAGTAGTTTCGGTAATTTTTTTAACCTCTGAATGTTGTGTATTTGTATAAACATGCAACCCAGTCTCTTCCTACATATATGTAGGAGCTAGAAATGATAGTTTTAGAATGTGGTATCAAAGTCTATTTGATATTGAGAGCTGTTGATTTAGTCATCTGTCTGGAGGTAGTTCAAAATTAATTTGCTTGGTAAGAGAAAATGGTCTATTTGCTCTTAGTATTTCATTTAATTATTTGCATTCTTAGTTTTTTGCTTACATTGTAAAAGTCATTTCTCTATGTGACTGGTTCCTTAGAAAATTTTGGTGCAGGCTTCTGTTTCAAGTGCGATGCGGGCGCCACTACCTCCACCTCCAATACCTCCAGCTACAAGTAATTTCAGTTCAGAGTGGCAGGAGAAGTGAGTGCTGTTGGAGAGACAGCTGTACTTTCCGGGGCTTCTGAAGCTGTAGATGAGCAAGGAGGTGAGAAAAGCAAAACCTCTTCTATATGGAATTGCTTCACAAACAGTCAATACGGTTCTGGACAAATCGTTGTCCCTCGAAGCCGTGAAACCTCGATAAGGGGAGGTTTTTAGGGGAGTTAGTTTGGCGGTTTGTTTAGAAATGTTTTCTTAAGTTGTTTCCTCACGTATTTCCTTGTGTTAGCTCAAGATGTTATCTGTCAGATTTAAGCGCTGTTGCGTGGACTGACTATTCATTTCTCATACGCCCAACCTTCCCTCAATCAATCATAAAAATTACAGTCATTTACATCATTGAATTGCAATGATATCTCTTTCAGGTGGGAGGGCTAAAGTTTAGGTCGACATCGGTGGACTATTTGTTTTCGTCATCAGCTTGTCTATTCAGAAAATTAGGGCTATTGGGCTAAAGCTTATGGATCATGTAATTATTATGTTACAAGTCTGATATTATCTGAAGCAATATGTTTTAAGTTTTAAAAACCGGACTGGTCATTAAACTGGTAAAACTACTGGATCGGGTTAAATGGTTTAACCAGTGATTCATTGGGTTAAGATACAATAATATTTTTTTTATAAATAACAAATATACATCGTTGATCTTTAACTAAAACTAATCTTATCAAACACATTAAATAAGCCAAATTAGTAAACGTGGTGGTGAGTCTGGTGACCAGTAGTGGTTAGAATATATTTTTATTTTTTTAAGAGAAGTTAGTTAGTTAGTATATAGAGAAAATGGGTGTAATGAACGAGAAGGTTAAAGTTGGCTCCAGTGGACGGATAAAAATTAGAGTTATATTAAACGGATCTAAAAAAGTCTAGACAATTATATTTTCACCTCTATTTTTATATTTTTTTAATCTTTTATTCTCTCCAATTTAAAAGACAATTCTATAATTTTTATCATTTCTAAAATAGATATCCAATTATAATAAAAATTATATTTTGGGAAAGAATTTTAGATCTATAAAGCAAGACCATTGTTTGTTAGTAAACTCAAAGTTTTTTTTTTTTTGTTAAAAAAAATAGCTAGATGAAACTGGTTGCATCCTGGCTTAAACTAAGATAGATAAATTATTTGAAAAATAGCTAGGATGAAAACGGATACATCCTGACTTAAACTAAGTAAAAAAAAATATTCGAATAATAACTAGGATGAAACTGGTTGCATCCTGATTTAAAATAAAAGTGGAAAAAAATTATTTAAAAATAGCAATGATGAAACTGGTATCATACTGCTTTAGATTTGATTGAATATGTTTTCATCCATGTTTAAACTAGTAAGAAACTGATTTCCTCCTGTTTTAGATTCGGTTCAATTTGTTTTCACTCATGTTTAAACTAGGATGAAACTGGTTTCATCATCCAGGTTTAATCTGTGATGTACATGGTTTTCATCCATGTTTATACTAGAATAAAACCAGTTTCATCCAGGTTTAAACTAGGATGAATTTCATCAGAGTTTAATTAATGATGTATATTTCATGCATATTTATACAAGGATGAAAGTGGTTACGTGACATTATGTTTTCTTCCATGAGCTAAGGTAATTAAGTTTTATGCTAGTTTCATTTGGAAAAAAAAACAAAATGAGTAAGTTCATATAACAACGAAGACTACACACCAGCATCATCAATTTACTAAATAGATTCTGAAAATAAACATTTTTATAGCAAAATTTTATGGACAGAATCCAAACCAAATGATTTAGACAGAAAATGAGAGTGAGATACCGGATTAATCAATTGGTACTTCTAGTTTTCTTTTAGTTTTTGGTAGGAATATACACAAAGGAACAAAAGATTTGAAAGATTAATCTTTAGACACCAGATAGATAGATGGAGAAGAGACTCATTCACTTGGGGCGTAGTTAAACCGAAGAGAATAATAAAGTCAACTCATCATCACCATCCAACTAACCAAACCGAAGAGAATAATAGCTATTGTTGATCACTATTCTAACAGACATTATCCAACTAACCAATCTGAGATTTAAACACAATCATTTAAGGGGCATATTAGTCAATTCTAATTATATTTATCCATAAAAATTTGGGCAGAATATCCAAGTTGGATATCAGGAGAGTATCTTTTAGATCTTTGGGTATTATAACAGTGTTTTATTTTAATTGTCTTATAGACCCATAAAAAATAAATTAAGAATGATTAAACCAATTTATTGTAGTATATATTCATAATACAAGGACTTAAAAAGAAAATAGTAGTTATTCAAATTCACCCATTCAATTCTTTCCCATTCTTCTTTATTTCTCATATTCTCGCCCTCTCTGTATCACAGGGGAACAAAACATGATCTTGGAAAGGCAATCTTCTTTCTTTTTTTCTTCGTTAATTTCCAACATCTTCATACTGTATTCAAGGTTGAACTTTACTGTATGTATTATTTCGTTACAACGAGAAGAACTTTTTTTTTATTTCCAAAGTAATGCGATCTGATACACAATGGATATATTGATGCATAATAGATCTAATGCTTGATGGATCTGATTATTTAAAGCATGATTCTTCTCTCAACTACAATCGATCATCTCAAAAATCACAACAAAAATCTCGGATTAATAAAAAAGAAAAAGGTTCGAGAAATAGAAAAAAAGAGAAAAAAGTAAATAAATTAAGTCTTAAAACAGAAAGGTAAAGTAATCAGGTGAACCGGTAAAAAACAGTTGGGTCAACTGGTTCGATGGTTGGACTGTCCGGTTCAGCTGGTTTTCTTTTTGAAGCATCCATCTGAACCATGTATATGTCCATGCAGTACCATTATTTGGTGACGAAAGCTGAAATTCACTCAAGGATTGTGCGACCATATTATATGCCAGTCCAGTGAACAACATACTCAGGGATGGAGCCAGGCCTTGTATGTCATGGGGTCTATTAAATTTTTTCCAACATTCACTAAACTTTTAAATCCATTATTTATATAAATTTTATTTCACCCTTATAATTTGCACTCACAAGATAATAAAATTATATAAAATCTAAGTATCTTTATATTATAATTCAGAATTTAGGGGGTGCACCCCTTCCCTCCATCCTTGAATATACTGCTTGTTTGTGTTCGTTTTAGGTTAGTCATGCATGCTGAATAATTATTCATCTTTCCTTTCCTCTTTATAAAAATTATTACGTCTAAACAAAATTACCTCTAGACCACTCAGTTTGTCTTTAGAATTCCCTCTCATCTCTAGATTAAGTGAAGAAAAAGGTCCGTCCGGAACTCAATTTCTCGCTTCCTCTTAATTATATTAGAATTTATGTTTTCATGTCTTCGTTTACTTCTCTATTAAGTGTAGGTTTTTTCTTTAAATCAGGAGGACACAACAAATTAAAACAAAAAAGATACGAAATAGTTTCGAGTTCTAAGATAGAATATAGTTTCTAATAATAGAATTCTTAGTCGATCTGGGTTTTTCTTGATCGACTAGAACTCTATTTATTTATTTTTTATCTAAGATGGTATATATATTAGGAATATTATAAAGTAATAACACTATGTTTGTTTTTTTAAATTAGACTGATTCATCTGGATCTGACTGAAATCACCTGACTCATCTGGATTTGTCTCAATAAATTTGATTTTTGAGTCAGTGGTTTGGTCCAATGAGTCAGGGGTATTTTAATATCTGACTTAAATAGATCCGAGTGAGGAGTTAAGTCTGACTCAGGTCACGAGTCAGATCTGACTCAAAATAAAAAACAAACGGTCTGACATCTGACTCGTGTTGAGTCAGATCTAGATGCCGAATCAACAAAACACAAACATGGCTAACTAGTAGCAAATATTCAACGGTGAAAACCCCAACTAGAAATTAACATGGGAACCCATACTAATAGGGTGAAATTTAATGTTAGAGGTAAAATCTATGAAACAACTGCAACAATTCTCACAGCTGCATGCCGAAATTCAATGTTTGGAACTATGTTTGATGATAAATGGAAACTTCAACCAACATAATTAGTTAACCAAGAAGAATACTTCATTGATAGAGACCTATATTGTTTTCTGTTCTTCTTAATCTTTTAGAACAGGTACGCTTCATGTCCCTTCTAACGTACCTCAGAAATTACTCTATAATAAAGCTCATTATTATGGTCTTCTTGATCATGTTAGAACTGCAAAATGGGGTAATTTCTAATAGCATATATCAGTTGCTAGTATTATGAGTGGTGTCAAGAGAGTGTAAGAGTTCATTCTTATGAGAGGTTTGT
>JAJJMC010014296.1:55587-71846 GCA_023531435.1 Papaver californicum | reverse complement strand
ATTTTGTTGTTGCTACGAGTCGGTGCCTCAAAGTGAATAGCTACATGTTCATTATTTTAGTTGCTATAAATTACTTGAACAAAGGATCTAGCGATTAAGTGTACTTTTTCGTTGCTAAATAATAGTGGACACATGTTTATTGCCGCCAAAAATTTTGCCAGTTGCAATTTTAGACGCTTAAAATATTTAAGCGACTAAATTTCCGAGCTCTTGCTAAGATTTTAGACGCTTAAACCCGTTTTTCTTGTAGTGCTGATATGCGGTAAGATTCAAAGTTGCAAACCCCAACATGGAATATCAGATCCATAAGCGGAGCTAGAAATCGTATTATGGGGAGTTAAAAAAAATTTAGGATGGACAAATAGATAAAAATGGACAAATATCACTACAAGAAAAACCGGTTTTAGCGACCAAATCTTAATAAGAGCTCAGAATTTTAGTCGCTTTAAGAGTTTAAGCATCCAAAATTGTAACTGTCAAAAATTTTGACGGCTATAAACCTGTGTCCACTTTTATTTAGCCACGAAAAAATGTCTTTAATCGCTAGATCCTTTGTTCAAGTAATTTATAGCAGCTAAAAAGTGATCATGTAGCTATTTACTTTGAGGCACAGACTCGTAGCAACAGAAAATTAATTGGTTGCATGTTAGCAAGAGCCCAATATTTTAGTCGCTTTAAGAATTTAAGCTATAAAACTTGCAACTGCCAAATAGTTGGGCTGCTTTAAAGTTGTGTCAACTAATTTTTAGCCATGGTTTTTCAAGTAATCTATATAGCATCTAGAAAAGTGCTCGTGAAGCTCTTTACTTTGAGGCACATACTCGTAGAAACAGAAAATTAATTGGTTTCTCTAAATGTTAGTAAGAGCCCAATATTTTAGTCGCTCTAAGAGTTTAAGCTATAAAACTTGCAACTGCCAAATAGTTGGGCTGCTTTAAAGCTGTGTCAACTAATTTTTAGCCATGGCCAAATGTGTTTGATCGCTAGATCCTTTTTTCAAGTAATCTATATAGCATCTAGAAAAGTGCTCGTGTAGCTCTTTACTTTGAGGCACATACTCGTAGCAACCAAAAAATGAATTACTTGGTAAAACCTCTCCCAGCAACTAAGTTTAAGCCGCCACTACCATTTCAAAAGAGAAGTCAGTTTTTGAAGTAGACATTTGAGATCTTAGTATTAATCCAACAATCTTATTAGGATTTGTTTAATGGAAACATGAAAACTCGTTCAAATCATTGTTTTGATTCACTATGAGCAAATGTTTGTATGCACAAATTGAAAAAAAAAATTAACATGAGTCGGCTAAATTGACTATAATTTGGTTATAACTTTTTTTGTTTCAGTGTGTTTATCAGTTCTATTTTATCTTTTAATAACAATTTATCTACAAATTTGCCTTATCAAGTAGAAATTCGTTATCAAAAAATACAAAGTTTTGATCCTATCTTCTGTACTCAGTCCGACTTATCTCAGTTATCGTACCAAATAAAACCAAACAAGCAACCTGAAGGTGAATCAGAAATAAAGTTGATTGAGCACATAAAACGTGAC
The DNA here is from genome assembly GCA_023531435.1 of Papaver californicum. Lineage (NCBI taxonomy): Eukaryota > Viridiplantae > Streptophyta > Magnoliopsida > Ranunculales > Papaveraceae > Papaver > Papaver californicum. Next base: position 70,295 of record JAJJMC010014296.1, on the reverse strand, counting down.
AGACAAAAGTTTCTTTTTGCTTTTGATGAAACACAAAAAAGAGTTTCAAGTGTTTGATTTTATTCCTGAAGTTTACAGGACAAAAGAAAAACAAAAAACATGTAATCTGATATTAGCCAAGACAAAATATAGGAGAAGTCGGACAAGCAGGATGGGTTAGGTCCTGTTCTCATATTTAGAAGTAGTTGGTGGTGTAGAACTTCTTAAGGAAGTCAGAGACTTTTTGATCCTTGGTCCCAACATCCTGCATAAGTCCTTCGTTCCCCATCACATACTGCCCAATGATATGATGCCGTTGTTTCACATGTTCAACAATGTTGTTCAGTTCTTCCATCCCCTTGAAAAGAACCATGCATGTCTATTACCTACATATCAGTGAACAAATAAAAAAGAAAAACATGTTAAATTCGAAATACAAAAGTTCTGCAATATCATGTTCTATGTCGACTTATCGAGAGTTGCAGGCAACAATCTAACCATAGAGAAATTAGTCATATTAACAAGGTTAAGTTCCATCCCTTGCTTCCCAATCAGCCCTGCTTTTAAGGGAATGTGAAAACTTACCAACAACCAACACATAAACATTTTTTTTAATACTTTTTTTGTTTCTGCTTAAACAACGAACTATTGTCAAGAAGGTAGAAACAACTAACTGCCACAAGAGAATCAACAAGACGAGGAGGGAAAGAATTTAATTGAATCAGACTACCAAGTTTACGTGCCTTACAATATTTAGCAGAATGGATAGATTTAACTGAAACCTGAATACCCTTTACAAATTCAAGATCTTGAGCATATATGAATTATTTTCAAGAGTCATATTAAAGAGTTTATTATTACATGCAAACAAACTGACAAGTTCAAAAAAATTGCATTAGAAAAACGCAAACATTTGGAAAAGATACTACTAGAAGCTAGCTCTGGAGTACCTGACAGTGTCTTCTAAATGTTTCACTCTATCCTTGTTGAGTTCACATGCCGTGATTTTTTCCGTTTCCTCTCATGAGTGCAGCAAAGCGAACAGGCATCCAGAAGAACCTTCAAAACGTTCCAAGAACAAGGACAAAAATTTACTATACAGCAGAAAGAGATATGTACATCAAGATATGTCGGAAGCTACCTGTGGCACATGTTGGCACTACGATTAAAATATTAGTTTTTTGGTGTTTTGACAAGGAACAACCAAGGGGTTCTGTTGTTGTATCAAAATAACTAATAATAAAAACTAATGCAATGTTGGGAATGATTCACCTACCCACTGGGTTGAGATCCGGAGGAAACTGCCACCATGGAACGTGCCTTATCCTGCGGAACCACCAAAAACAACAAGATCACAATGTAATACAAGAGAAAAGGGGGAATGATGGCATCAAGATTATAACTCATACAACGTGCTAGTTAAGGATGAGAAGGTCCTCAAAATAGAAACTCTTTCTTGCAGAAAAATACTTCCATTCTTCACTAATGGATGATCATGCAAATCAGTCCCTGACGGTAGAACCAAGAAGTCTACAACTATGTCATCCTTCTGGGCCTGTTAAACATACCTACAACAAAGTTTCTTAAATTTATATATTTTTATTTTTATTGTTTTTGCAATGTCAAATGGATCAGAAATCAATAAAGTGATTACATTAACATTACCATCCAACCCTCACCAAAAAAGCCCTTCCATTTCTAACCAGAAAAGAAGGTTCAATACAGTTTGCAGTGTTAATCTAGCTTTTGACCCACGTCTATCGCCTTACTGGAGAAACCTTAACTGCCCCAGAAAACATGTTTTCTTTGCCAGGTGTCTTCTGGAATGGATCACTACACTGGATTAGTATAATTGATTATAACAATTGGAATAACTTCAGTGAGCATTTTGTTCCCTTCGACTGCAGTTGTGAATTCTTATGTAAAATGCCAGAAGTGTAAATCCTCACCCATGCAGCCTAAACCCAAGACTACCAATAATTCTACCACATTTAAATACCACTTCTTGTTGAGCCCATCTGTCGATGTCCTGGAGGAGGTTCACAGTCGAGTGAGGTAAAGCAAAGTTCAACACACCCATAGAGTTCTACTAAGTATGCTCAAACTAAATATGAAGAGCTACAAAAAAGTTTAGTTTCCAGATTCTATAACAAGCCTGAAGACCTCCTACATGACATTCATCATGTGTGTAAGGAAGACTCAAAATATGAAACTTAATAAATACAAAACAAATGTGAAATCATGAAGTATTTCTAATAGAAAGTGGAAACAATCTTATATGATTTCTTTTGTAATAGTAAGATGTCTTTTTCTAAAATTTAACATTCTGTTTTTTCATAACACATGCATTTATAGGCTAGCTAACAACGATAAATACCAACCTGCATTGTAATACAAGGAAACTTGGGTTTCCTTCGTAGTCTTTAGAGCCTTTGGCCTGTGAAAGGTTACTGGTGTACGGATCTTCTTAGCCCTCTTCTTTATCGTTGGTGCTCCAGCTGACTACCTTGGAAACTTTCAAATTATGCTCATTTTGGTCGTCCATCTTTGTTATAGCAACTACATGACAAGCAAATGATATTAGACATAAGATATACAAACAATATACCATAACAACCCTAACATTCTTCATAAGAAGGAATGGAAAAAACATCTCAAAATCAAAACCCTGTGGATACAGAACAATTATACTAACTCACAAGAAAACAAAACTAATTCAAGTATACAGAGCTATTAAAAGGATACTAGATCAACATTCCAAAAAATAGACATACACGTGTTTCAATTGGTTATCCTAGCAAATACCAACTAAGTTTTAAAGGAATCACATTGTATGGTACCTGTATCATGTTAGAGCTACAGTTCAATTCGAGGTTCTCTTAGGCCAAATACCCCACAAATGCACTACCATAAAATGTTAAAATGCACTCATCAAGAAACATATTCGAGATTCAATTCGAGGAATCCAAAGAATAAGCACTCATCAAAAATGTTAAAATGCTAAGAAGCGGAAATAACAACTTGGATTATACAGAAGATAGCCCAAATGGAATTGTCAAAAATCAGATGAACGGGAATAGCAAGCAAATTTATAACAACCAAGAAACAGATGTAGACAACAGTAATAATCAATAAGATTGATTTTATACAGCAAAATAAGATCAATGAAGAAAGAATGAACACACCAACAATACAACAAGCCACCCAACAGAAAATTGTAACCCAAGTAATAATTATTAGTAAGCAAGTGAGATAAGATTATGCAAGTAATCTTAATACACCTGTTGCTTTTGCAACTAATATCACTGCATCACTAAGTTTTTTTTTTTTCTAGTTTACTGACCTGAATAAGAATATAGATTTATATTTACCAAAAGTTATCATCTTCCTTACGACGTGCTTATAAATATCTTCCAACATTAAAACAAAGAGCTATATATAAGCATAAGTGTCTAATCTCTCATTCATAAACCTCTTCTTCTTCCGTCAATCTTAGTCCAACCGTCATTATCCTTCAAAACTTTCTACATATCCGATAGATAATCTTTCGACCAAAACATTTGGCATACAATCTGTAATAAAGCCAAATTTTTCTATAAATCATACCAAACGTAACACATGAAATATAAAACCTCCGATTAATAATTTCACATTGAAAAAACTGGAAATTTGCAGTTACCTCACATCCCAGTTCCTGAGATATTTGATATGATAGGTCATTTATTCCCGCACGAAGAGGTTCAACGAGTATAATATGACACTCAAGAAATGGATTTAATCAGTACCCTATCGACAACTAGAGTTAATAATTTATGAGACTCAATGCTATCCCAAACAAAAGTTCCCACTGGAAATGTAACTCCTCCTTCAACTAGTCGAACAACACTCATACGGGATAGTAAAGCAGTTGTTATTTTATTATGAGTAGTTATTCAAAATATATCATACTTTGGGTAAGAGTTTGCCTCAATTATATTGCACTACATTAAAATATCAAAATTATACAGCTCATGCATACCTAAATTCACACATTCCTAAAACAGAACTAAGATATACCGAGACACACGATAAGCTCTGCTCCAAGGTATCGCTTATGGAGGAAAAACAATTGATATTAAGCATGTGTGCCTGCAAGTTTTGAATGTTAAACAAAAAAAAAACCACATCTACCAATAACAGTGACTATGAGAGACATAAATCTGAAAGAAAAGAATCAAGAACAGACCTAAGAAATATGTAATATTCTGGGTGTAAGTTTTGCACATCCCTTATCGATTTCCACAACCTGTCATATAATTTATGTTAACATTTAAAATCTTCCAAAATAATTAAATACTTGTGGTGTTATATTTGTGACTTTCTACACATCATTTAATTGACTTAGCATTTTAAAAATCATTACTTGAATAAACGGAAATAACCAAAAAATATTAATTTTAAAGTTTTTCCAATTCAAATTAACCAGAGCTCAGTATTGGTTCATCTACTTTCAAAGAAATGAACCAACACAAATACATATAACTAATTATGACCATCATCTAAGAAATCATAACACAAATCAAGAAAATGTGTAAATAGCCCAACAATAATCTTGACAAAACTGAAAAGAAGGAAAACAACATAGTATATTACTTACAAAATTTTAAGATTTCATCATACTAACCAAAATATAAAAAAAAAATACATACACACTACTTAAATATATGAAACTCAACAGATGTGTTAAAAAAAAAACTTGAGAACCTCAAAAATATCTCAACAAAACAAAACCACAAAAAAAAGAAAAAAGACTTAAAATACTTGATAAATGAATCTCTGATAAAGATATACATATTAAGAAAATAGATGAAGCAAAATCAAAAGTTACTAACTTAAGTAAAGAATAAGTTGCTTTCTCCAACTATTTCTTCTTCATCTCCAAGATTTACCGTACGAAAAGGTCCGACGAGTATAATAGTACACTCAGGAAGCGACTTTGATCATACCCTATCAACAACTGGAGTTAATAATTTAAGAGACTCAATACTATCCCAGAAAAAAGTTTCTACTGGAAATGTAACTCATTCTTTAAGTAGTCAAACAATAATCATACGGGATAATAAAACAGTTGGTATTTTATTAAGAGTAGTTATTTAGGTTCTCCAGAAAGATAAAACACATAATATAACATACTTTGGGTAAGAGTTGACCTCAATTATATTACACTAATACATAAGTTCACATATTCCCATTGAAGAACTAAGATATACCGACATACACGATAAGCTCTGCTCCAAGGTGTTGTTTATGTAGGAAAAACAATCGGTATTTAACCTGTGTGTCTGCAAATTTTGAATGTTAAAACAAAAAATACCAGACTACTAATAATAGTGACTATGAGAGACGGAAATATGAAAGAAGAGAATCAAGAACATACCTCAAATATATGTAATATTCCTGGTGTAAGTTTTGCCGAACGTACTAAAAACCTGTTAGCGTTTTGAAATTTATTTTGATAAAACAACTAAAACTCCAAGTCCCTTGATGTGGTTTTAATTATTATCGTAAGAGCACGGTTATTGATGAGACAATATGTAAGAAAGATTCGTTTTATAGGGATTTCAAAAGGGTAATTTCTAGTTTTTAATTAACTAATGTGCTAATAACAAAAAGAATGATTTTTATAATAAAATAAATTAAAACAAATAAAAAGATAAAATATCTATACAAATTTATTAATCAGGAAGAGAAAAATCTAGGGTTTCGGATTCCACTATTTCTAATGTTTGTACAATTAACAATTTAATTTCTTAAATCTACTCTCAAATTACTCAAAAAAAAAATTGAACCCAATCTTAAAAAGGAAAATAAAACGTTAAATAACACACGCAATTTCCCAGTTGCACGGTGCCCGGAGCTCTTCTTTCGTTTAGACTTTTTTGCGCACCCACTCACACTTCTTACAAGCACGACTTGCGTCGTTGTACAAAAGTATAATCTCCATCGCTTATAAAAGATCAATAGCTTAAGAACTATTCAGAACAATTAACATGAAGCATTCTAAGAAGAGAAATTATTAATCATTGATTGGTACATATAATAGAGTAAATATTGTAAAGAAATAAAGTATTAAAAATACTCATCAAAAGTAGCTTCCTCCTGTACCCTAGAAAAATAATTTAGCTTAGTCATTGCAAAAGACTAGAAGAAGAAATCATTTTATTCATTTATTTAGAAAAGGTTACAAGAAATAACTGATCCACAGCGTCGCTGAATGATTAAACTTAATTATTAAATCTACGACACATTTTATCTATTGTAGGGCCAGAACTGTCGCCTTCGCTTTAGCTTAAACTTTCGGTGAAACTGTTAAATACAAAGGTATTGACAAGAAATTTCAACGACAGTTTTAATGCGTTGTATCTTCTTCTTCCTCTCTTCGTCTACAACTCAGAAAAATATATTTCGAACTGACTTTTTTTTCTTTAATCCTGGCAAAAGCCAGCCTCCCCCTTTAACTTTACTCGACTCCTTTATATATAGTATAACACCCACATCTCAATTTCCTTCCCAAAATCTTCGAGAATCTTTTCTTTGATGAGAATCATATCTCGGTAGTTAAAACTCGATCAAAATTTTGATGTAGTTTCCTTATCAAAGCTTGAGAATAATACTCTCAATGTTGTCAATCCTAAAGACAATATCCCATATTTATTACAAAGGGTATCAAACTACCGAGAAAATGTTTCTCTTCCTTTTTAAACGAGAGCGAAAATATTTGATTTGATTTGATTTGTTTCTGTTTTTGATTTTGTTGTGTCTAAACGTGTGGAATTTCTTATTTTAAGACAAGAATATTTTCTTGTATTAATTCCCGAGAAACATACCAAAAAAAATCTCCTCCAAATCTTATAAAATTGCACAGTTAAGAGAAGACTATTCCCGCCAAAAAAAAATTTAAAACTTAATAAGTGGGTGCCTATTATCAAAAGATTAGGTGCCTTTATCACTTTCCCTTGGGAGCGCCCTTATCCAAAATGAGGGTGCCTTTAACACTTTTTAAGCCAGTTTTCCCACAATTGTTTATCCTTCAAAAATACCTACAAACATATAAAATAACACAATTAGTACAAAAATGAGCACTAACAATATATAGAATTCAGACAAATCAGACATAAAAATGTGTCTATCATCCCTTACAAAAAACTTATCCCCATTAACGTTTTTTTTTTTGTCAAAATAAAAAACTTCTTTGAATAAACCGATATTTACTCTAAGAATCGTTTAGACTAAAGTTCATTTCAACCAAAAACCTTTAACTGCTAACAGAAATACCTTACAAACTATTTGTGAAATGTGATACAAATGGTTAATCATTAAAACTAACGTGTTGATAATCTTTCAACCGCAGAAACCTATCTTAGGTTGAACAAAGATCATAGATGCTTCGGAGCTTCTAGATCTAGTAGTTTAATCATCACCTACCTGTGTATTGACATTTTTTCATCAACAGAAGTACATTTATCTCAAACAAAGGCTAGTGACGCTTTGGAGCTTATAGATCTCGTTGTTTAAAGAAGGATAACCACAAAGATACTTAACAAGATGTTACACATCCCTGTTTCTAGCGCCAAAATGTAGTACCTAAAGATCTAACTACCTACATCCAACCATTCATTCATGAAAATATTAAACTAGCAAGTAAAGAGTAACATAATGACATCACACAAAAGATATACTTGGTTCGGTATGATTACCTACGTCCAAGGGGGTGAAATACTAGATCTTACTGAATGCGAAATGTTTACAAAAGATCAAACTCAAGCAAAACTCTCATGAACACTTCTTAAGCTCAATCTATCTTTTTCTCTCTCTAACTTGCAGAACCCTCTCTTCCTTTCAACTCAATCTAGCAGTGCCGGAACTAGAAGCCCAGCAAAGGGTGGGCTTGGTAAAAAATCTACCTGGCTTAAGCATAATTTTTAGGCTTGTTATTTTTAGAAAAGTGATTATAAATAAAAGACTTCGTGGGCCTTTGGGAGGGGCTAGAGCCAGGATAAGCCAGGCCCTGGTTCCTCCCCTCCAATCTAGTATTTATAGATGAGGTGCTCATACAATTAAATTACAGTGTTGGACACATATACACAAGTTGTTGTATTTTGGTCGGAGGTGTTGCCTGAGTCTTTTGTTGTGTTGTTCCCGACATTCTTCGCTACTGCTTCCGACATATTCTACTCTACCTTCGAATCTTCCCTGTTCTCGACCCAAAGTAGAGGTCATCTCCCGAACCTTGTTAGCCGCATTATATGCTTATAATCACATCACGCTTGCTCTGCTACTTCATTAAATGCCTTGTCTCTCCTCTTTCAAACTTAGCCGTTGATCCTTTTTTTTTTACTTTCCATGTGTCATGCTTCTGAGTTGATGTGGTATATATCTTGACTGCCGTGTTAGACCAAAATACTTTATCCAGTGCTTCGCTCTTGTTTCATCTTCATGGTTCTTTACTCCTAGATATTTACACGTGTCTTCGAATATTTTCCACTACAGGAGGCCTGTAGATACATCACCGATGCCACTGTTTCCTTTCTTGCTTTACAAAATTTAGCATAATAAAAGACAGGGATTGTCAGATTTCATACCAAGTATTAAGTCAGACAAATGTTAGACCATATGCTAGGATTGGACAGGACCCAAATACCAAGCATCAATAGGTCTTTCTTATTTAGTGAAATTAACCTTTCTGTAAAAAAAAGATGTTTGTAGGTAATTTTGGACACTCACTCGTAAGTATAACATAGTCCATAACTTCCCATTTATTGTAAACAAAAAAATTAAAATACAAGCCAAGAAGATATACATTTTTGCAAGCATGCACGCACACGGAGATAGATAGCAAGCAGCCAACCACACAATGATACAAACCAAAAAAAAAAACAATAAGAAACCATAATTCACGTTGCTAACGGAGAGAATTAGGCCATGACAATCAAAGTGGATGATCAGCAAAGGCGCCTAAGAGCATCTCCAGTCACGCGATCATTACCAAAGATCAAAGATCAAATTTTTTGATCTTTGATCCGTCACAAAAACAACGGGGTATGATCAAGCGAGGTGGTAGGATATCGTTTGAACGCAAGCGAAGTATCAAGACACCGCTTGAAAAGACGGACGGGAGACTAGTAGCTCGCCTGATACAAGCGAGATACTGCTGTATCGCCTACCAAAAAAATACCCAGGCGAAGTACCAACATTTCGCCCACTAACTAAGCGAAACATCAGAGTTTCGCTTGTCGGAACGAGAGGCCAAGATTTCGTCTGTGTAATGTGCGGATAACCCGTGCAAAAGAAATTCCGGGCGAGATACTGGGATACCGCATGGACACAAGCGGAAGCTTAGAACCCCGTTTGGAGGGTGAAATACACGGGCGAGATCTTGGGATCTCGCCTAACACCAAGCGGGACTACAGGATTCCGCTTGGTGTTAGGCGAGATCCCAAGATCTCGCCCGTGTATTTCACGGTTAATAAAACCCTAGCTCCCCTCTCTTCCAAACAGCATTCTTCTCTGTTGCCTTCTTCTTCCACCTTGTTGTAGCCGCTCAACCCACATAATCCCCCATTTTAGCCAACTTTAAATCATTCAACGAGAACCCAAGGTCCCGTTTAGTGCAAGAGTACTTCGCTCATACCATTTCCAAGCGAAATCAAGGTATATTTTTTTCAAAAAAAGATGAATTAAATTGTTTTTATTTGATATGAAATGTTGATGATTTATTAGTTAATTCGATTGTAGATGTTGTTTAATTAATCATGTAGTTACCATATTATAAACCAATTATTGAATTGTGAATTTTGTGTTCTAAACTTATGATATAGGGAATTTATTTAGGGTTTATGTGGATGTTAAATATTAGGTTTCAAAATTTGTTCCCTTTGTTAAATTGAACATACAATACGAAATTGTTGTAGTTTAATTTTAGTGGGTTTGTGTTTAATTTTTGATTGAATATAGTATGTTATGTAGAAATCAAAGGAATTAATTTTGATTTAATTTTGAAAATAATGTGTATGGATATATTTGAAATTGTGTATTTTGTCATAGGGTTTATGATAAATATTATAAATTGGGTGTATTCTTATTGATGATTATTTGTTGTTGCCTGTTTATAATTTATTAATTGGTTGGTTAAATTTAATTATGTTGGGGTTAAATAAATAAAGATATGTATCGTTTCTCTATTTTATGTAGATTCTGAAGATGAATTTCGATGATATGTATCGAATAGTTAGAGTACCAGGACATCCACAAGGGTTGAGTCAGGCCATCAGGATAGAACCTGAAGATGGTGGAGTAGTTGATCCAACAAGGGGGGTTCATTTGGGGGAAAGGGTAGTTGAACCATCAGTGGTTGACAATCGAATCTCAGCTATAAAGGATAGAACCGATTTGTTGGTTAGGAGACTGACTCGCTCGATTGAGTCTAGGGAGGTGATGAGCATAGAAGAACAACAAAGAGTTCGAATAGTGCTACAAGAGATAACAACCCTTTGTTCTGGTGAAAATTAAGATCGCTAGAACATACTGAATTTGCTAGTTATGGTGTTGAACTTTATGTTGTGTCCCTTTATCTTTCAAAGTGTTGAACTTTATGGTGAACCTTTTTAGTTCTTTTAATTTATTTATGAATATTAACTTCTACGGATACCAAATGAAGTTTGCAAGTTATTTATCAATTCATCTCAATGGCTTGTCAAGTAAAATAAAATATCTCTGAAAAATTGAGTAGAAAATGCTTGGATTATTAAGTAGTCGTTCTATTGTCAATTCAGTGTATAGTCATTTCATCGCAATGCGTTGTCAAGGGAAAGCAAAATATCGTTAACAAAGTTAAATTCAATCTTTGAATTATTATTTAGTTAGTCTATTATCATTTCATCGCAATGCCTTGTCAAGGGAAAGCAAAATATCTTTAACAAAGTTAAATATTATTGGTTGAATGTAGTATGTTGTGTAGAAATTAAATTGATTTAATTTAAAAACAAATGTGTATGGTAGTATTTGCAATTGGGTAATTTGAATGAGATTAATTATAATTGGTGAGATTGTTTTATTTTGATAATGATGTATGTATTTTTAGAATGTTTAATGTATAATTTTTGGTACAAATGTGTACGGAAATAGACAATTACAAACAAGTTTAGTTGGTGTTAAATTAATTTTAATTGTTTATGCATTGTTGTGATTTACTGAATATATTGACAATGTTCTATTATTTGTTTGGGCAGATGTCTAGCAATGTTGTTTCGAGATGGGTTGGTAGAAAGAAGAAAAGCAAAAAAGCTAAAATCGCAGAGGATTGTGAACCTGAATCCATGGTCCCCGAGTCCGTAGATGTTCCGGGGTTAGAACACTATAATGTTGTCGAAGATACGGAGGAACACGTATCGACAAATATTACTTATTCCTCCGACGCCAATTTCAGGTTTGACCACCGTGGCTCTCTCAAATCAGTTATACAGCTGTACAAGAAAATCACTAAGGAGTCTAATAGGGTCCAATATATAATAGAAAGGGGAGGTTGGGGCAGATTACTATCCCTACCTTTAGTAGATTCATCCCACGCTCTTATTGATTATATTGTCGAGCGGTTTTGGGACACTACAAACACATTTCACTTTTGTTTTGGGGAGCTTGGGTTCACTCCCCTAGATTGGGTTATGTTGACCGGGCTTAGTATCGGTGTCGGGAGATCTGTTCCTTATGACCCAGCTAAATACAGATTTCAGTATGTTCGTGAGAATATTTTTCCTGAACTGAAAGATAATGCGGTATGCAAAAGAGAAGGTGTTCCCCAACAGTGGGTTTCGGATGCCATCACCCTGAAGTTTTTGACCACCTATTTTGATAAAGATACATTGCACGCTGCCAACGATGATAGTGTTCTTGCTGATAGAGTTGCGAGGGCGTTCTATATGTATGTTCTGGGGAATTTCTTTTTCCCAAATGCAAAAACCTACATTGATGTAGGTTGGTTGGCTGCCTTTGATAATCTAAATGAAGTTGATCAGTACGACTGGGGTGGTCCTGCATTTTCAAAATTGTATTCGGGTCTTGCCACGGCTAGTAGGGGACAAAAATCAGTATCCGGGCCGTTCCAAATTTTGGAGGTAATTTGTTGTTCTTTATTCAAAATGAATTTTCTTAAAATTTAATTGTTATGTTGTTAAATCATTTTGACCCTCGCGTTTTTGTTGTAGTTTTGGGGATACGAATATCTGGGAATATGTCGTCCAAATAACCCTTCGGCTGAAAGTGAACATGAATGGCCTAGATGTCGTATGTGGGTCGGCTCCCGGAAGAAGGGTGTTGACATAGTGAAGACAAGGACTAAACTGAACCAGTTATCAGTAAAGGACGTGACCTGGCAACCATGGCTTACTGCAGTTCACTACCTACCAGAAGCAATTGGCCGCACAGCAATAGAACTTTCTGGAAAAAGAATAACATTCACCTGGGTGGGCACTGTATGTTTCCTCGTCCTTGTCTCCTACTCCTTTTTTTTCAAACTCGTACTGTTGTGAATGGGTAGGTATTTATTTATTATCATTTTTTTTGGATAAAGCACAATATGTATCTCGGAGATCGTTGCTGGAGGCAGAACAACCCAACTTGGGGTATTCCTGCAAACCCCCCTGCTTGCATTTCCAACTTCGTCGACGACGAGATTGAGGACATGAAAGCAATTTCTAACGTCAATGCTAGTGAATACGTACGTGTCGTGCCCTACGATGTTTATTATGAATATTGGAGACATGTTACCAACCTCTACAAATATGTAGCGCAAGTTGATTGGGAGGTTGAAACGTATGGCTCTGCAGGTGACCGTATCAAACACAACATCCCACGGCCTCGTGATCATGTGCCCATTCCTCCCCCCCCAACAACTACCCTATGTAAGTCTTTAACAAAGTTTTGAAAAATTTAATACATATTACACATTTATGCTTCTGTGGTTATTATAAATAATATTTATCCCAGGTGGCGGCTTATGATTTAGTGCAAGAGTTTGCTGATTTTACGCAAGAGTTTCGTCAATTTACCTTAGCTGAAACTAAGGATCGGATGGAGTACTTAATTGCCAAAGAAGTTGAGTTCAACAACTATCGTAGTCAGACAGCCGGTCAAATTAGCCTCCTACAAGATCAAAATACCTTGTTGACCAGACAGCTTACCCAATTCCGAGCAGAACAACCTCTTGGATTTGCCTCATATGGTATTACCACACCTCCGGGTTCTTCTTCAATAGTTCGACCAACGCAGAACGTCAGACCATCTTTCCCACCATTTATTCCACCAAGATCAAACTCCGGTTAAACAAAAAATTAAATTTTTGCATGACGGTTAAAAGAACGTGTTGGGTAATTTAAATTTCGAATGACCATTTTAATACCGTTGTGATACCCATATGTTAACGTTAAGTTACCGTTTTGTTACCGTTATTTTTTCCTTGCATAACGGATATTTTTATTTTGTTATACTACTATAAATAACATTGAAATTTCTACACAACTCATTTCATTTTTCCCACATTTAATTTTTCAATGTCTGGTTATGAAAATTTTACCCTTAATGCAACCAATTTTACTTTAGATGAAGATTTATCCATATGTCGAAACGTAGTATTACATTATCCAGCAAGGGGTCAGGAACGTGATATCCGAGGTTGTATGACCATGGAATGGTTGGAACACACACATGCAAACTTTTGCGCTGAAACCGGTAATCCCAACAACCGGAACAGAGCAGGCCTTTTTTGTCGATATGTGCAAATTACTAAGGAAGTATTTGAATTTTCTTCTTTAACTGCTCGGGTAAATGAATTTCGTATTACGAATGAAACTGATGATGAAGTTGTTGCTCGATCACTCCAGGAATGGACAACATGGAAACGAAGTGATTTCCGGTACAAACCTCATTTTGAGATCTTAAGGGTAATGGATGAATTCAACCCTTTTGTGTTGATCTTTCTACCTAGTAGGGCAGAACTTCGTCAACGTCGTCCGAGAAGCCAATTCATGTAGCTTCACTAATAGGTTTATTTTTTACATTATTTAAATGTATCAGTATTTTATTTTTCGTTTCCTTTCATGTATGCCTTTTTTGATTTAATAAAAGTAGTGTAGTACCTTAAATTATTGTTCATTTAACGACCATTCAGGTGATATTACGAGGTCATTAGCATTAAAAAAATTGAAACTCTAAAAATAATGAACCGTTGAACTTTCACTTCAATTGATAATGTTAGGAGGAAATTGCTAAAATGCACTACTTTCACGAAATGGGAGAAGAATTCATATTTGTAGCAAGCTATGAGTTCATGAAATCCAAAATGTAATCGCAATTAACTCCTACACAACCAAAGAAACAGTAAAATAAGGGGTTATTTGTAATTGTTGTTAATGCTGGAGGAGACAAATTTTGTAACGGTATGGATACTTACAAACTGTTCGATCGATAAACAAATAAGGTATTGGGATTAAATAGAGAACAATAATATATTTAATAACATTGCCTTGTCAAGTTATTTAAAATATCTCTGACAAATCTGAAAATAAATCTTTCCACTGATATGTGGTCGTTGTATTGTCAATTCATGTCATTGCCTGGTCAAGAAAAAATAAATATCACTGACAAATCTGAAAAATAAATCTTTGCATTGAAATTTGGTAGGTGTATTGTCAATTCAT